>JAVTVY010023893.1:0-91992 GCA_036873755.1 Hanleya hanleyi | reverse complement strand
CGTCCGCGCGTTACACTATAAATAGCGCGCAGTATTTAGTCATTCACAATTACATCATGGCTGAAGCTCAAACCATGGATATTGACAACCTGTTACAAGAGTTCATGATAGATGATCAACTACAACCGCTAGAGAACATCGATATGGTACATTATGGCCCATGGCTGGATGATATTATACAAGACCTATTTAAAGATGAACACCAACCACAGGGCGGCGATAATGAAGACCACCCAGGAGCACAAGTCACACCGGATGTTACGGCACTGGAATATCAACGATTTGACCAAATTGACACCGTACTAGAAGATATCTACAAACAACAACATCAAACCCAAGCACAAGACCAAGAAACAGAAAGGAGAAAAGAAGAAGACATGGGTATTTTACAGCCACAAGCAACAGAAAGAGAAAATGTCCAACAAGACCAAGAAAATAGAAAAAAAGAACAACAAGAAATGGGAGATTTACAGCAGCAGCAGGAAGACATCGTGTACTACACTGCTGTCATAGCAAGAAGACTGGCGCCAAACACAGAATGCAAAGCAGCACAATATTTACGCTGCGTGGAATGTTGTAATAACTACGCCAAATACGCCATTTTCCCCTGTGGCCATCAAGCCTTGTGTATAGGCTGTATACACCGACATGCCCGAATATCAGAGCCTACGCGCGATATCATCCCCATAGTGTGTAAACTCATAGCGTTGAAATGCCCGGTGTGTACTGTGAGAGGGCCACCCGACCTGGTCCCAACGATGTAACCCCTTACATGTTCCAAAGGCCCTTTTCAGGGCCACCCAATGTTTTAGAAAGAGAACTTCTAACTCAAAGCACAAAAATAACACCAAGTCCTACACATGCACACACACACACACACACACACACACCTAGGTAACAATAGGTAAATTACACTGAGTCAATGGAAAAACTTCCTACTAACAGCGCCCAGGTATTAGTATCAATGTACGGTAAACCGAATAATGCCCGTCGCTGATTGGTGGCCTAAAAGGTGCCTACGCCGAGGTCCGCGCGACCACCCTTCCTGGGTTAATTTACAATCCGCTCATTTTGCACCAAATTCACCTATAGTCAATTCCCAGGTTAAATGATTGCATGTATTGATATAACATTACGGTTGGCCCTGAAAAGGGTCTTTGGAACATGTACATCACTGTATCTGCGCCAGTGATGCATTCTGGGTGCCGTCAGAATCCTTTCATTTTGCACCAAAATTCGCTATAGCCAATTCCTATGTTAAATGATTGCGTGTATTGATAACCTTAGAGTCCATGTACACATCGCTGATTGGTGGCCTACAAGGTGCCTACGCCGAGGTCCGCGCGACCACCCTTCCTGGGTTAATTTACAATCCGCTCATTTTGCACCAAATTCACCTATAGTCAATTCCTAGGTTAAATGATTGCATGTATTGATATAACATTGGGGTTGGCCCTGAAAAGGGTCTTTGGAACATGTACAGCTCTGTATTGGCGCCATTCCGTCAGAATCCCTTCATTTTGCACCAAATTCACCTATAGCAAATTCCCATGTTAAATGATTGCGTCTATTGAGATAACATTAGAGTCGATGCTGATTGGTGGCCTACAAGGTGCCTACGCCGAGGTCCGCGCGACCACCCTTCCTGGGTTAACTTACAATCCGCTCATTTTGCACCAAATTCACCTATAGTCACCTATACGGCTACGGAGTCCATGTACACAGCGCTGATTGGTGGCCTACAAGGTGCCTACGCCGAGGGCCGCGCGACCACCCTTCCTGGGTTAATTCACAATCCGCATATTTTGCACCAAATTTTTGCATGGTTGGCCCTAAAACACTGAGAAAAAAAACCCTGTGTGTTGGAAGGGCTACGGGTTGGCCCTGAAAAGGGCCGTTGAAGTGGGGGCAGGGAATGTTTTTTGGAGTTGGAGATTGGTAATTATATAGAATATAGAGGACATGATGTATGACCTGATTTGAATTGAATGTGCCAAGTTAGAAGTTCCCCCTTTCGGTAGATTGGGGTGGCCCTGAAAATGGCCTTTGATTGGCCCTGAAAAGGGCCGTTGAAGTCAATTTGTTTACCCTGTTTTATTCAGGAGGAGTTTGCCTGTCTACTCCGTAAAATCACCGATTGAAAAGTACCGGTACGGTTGTAAGGTGTACCGGTGTTGATGTTGTTGTTGTTCTTCTGCGACTGGAAGATCTTGGAGGAAATTGGCTGGTGGGATTCGTGGCAATTCGTCAATATTGACGAATTCCGGCTCTTGTTGTTGTTGTTGTGGTGGAGGAGGATGTAATTCCTCCATCGCTGTCTTTAGATGGATGAGCCAGGCCTCATCGCTGACCGTCCTGGCCAGCACGATCAGGGCACGCAGATTCCTGGCTGCCTCCGGAGTGAAATCATTATCCACGTGCCGGCACCATTGCCGCACTTCCCCCAGCCAGAAATCTTTCACGGCCTTTATCATGGTCTTCTTCTGTCTCCGGGCAATCTCCCGCTGTACCACCGCCATTCTCCCCGAAGCCCGTCGTTGACATTTTCGCCACTCTGCTGTTCATCTTCTTCAATATGTTTTGCTGGTATGTGAAAGGTGATTGGAATGACGCTCACCACGCTCCCGCTGGCTTTATACTGAAATACAGTAGATTTTCATTGGCTGTTTCAACGTAGGTGATGCTGGCTTCATTGGTTCTTTTTAGCGATAGCGGATTGGCTCTTTTTATAGACAGCGGATTGGCTCTTATTCGGGTCTGCTGATTGGTCAATATAGTGGACCCCAACCCTTCCTGGGTTAATTTACAATCCCTTCATTTTGCACGAAAATTCGCTATGGCAAATTCCCATGTTAAATGATTGCGTCTATTGATAACATTAGAGTCCATGTACACAGCGCTGATTGGTGGCCTACAAGGTGCCTACGCCGAGGTCCGCGCGACCACCCTTCCTGGGTTAACTTACAATCCGCTCATTTTGCACCAAATTCACCTATAGTCAATTCCTAGGTTAAATGATTGCATGTATTGATATAACATTGGGGTTGGCCCTGAAAAGGGTCTTTGGAACATGTACATCACTGTATCTGCGCCAGTGATGCATTCTGGGTGCCGTCAGAATCCTTTCATTTTGCACCAAAATTCGCTATAGCCAATTCCTATGTTAAATGATTGCGTGTATTGATAACCTTAGAGTCCATGTACACATCGCTGATTGGTGGCCTACAAGGTGCCTACGCCGAGGTCCGCGCGACCACCCTTCCTGGGTTAATTTACAATCCGCTCATTTTGCACCAAATTCACCTATAGTCAATTCCTAGGTTAAATGATTGCATGTATTGATATAACATTGGGGTTGGCCCTGAAAAGGGTCTTTGGAACATGTACAGCTCTGTATTGGCGCCATTCCGTCAGAATCCCTTCATTTTGCACCAAATTCACCTATAGCAAATTCCCATGTTAAATGATTGCGTCTATTGAGATAACATTAGAGTCGATGCTGATTGGTGGCCTACAAGGTGCCTACGCCGAGGTCCGCGCGACCACCCTTCCTGGGTTAACTTACAATCCGCTCATTTTGCACCAAATTCACCTATAGTCACCTATACGGCTACGGAGTCCATGTACACAGCGCTGATTGGTGGCCTACAAGGTGCCTACGCCGAGGGCCGCGCGACCACCCTTCCTGGGTTAATTCACAATCCGCATATTTTGCACCAAATTTTTGCATGGTTGGCCCTAAAACACTGAGAAAAAAAACCCTGTGTGTTGGAAGGGCTACGGGTTGGCCCTGAAAAGGGCCGTTGAAGTGGGGGCAGGGAATGTTTTTTGGAGTTGGAGATTGGTAATTATATAGAATATAGAGGACATGATGTATGACCTGATTTGAATTGAATGTGCCAAGTTAGAAGTTCCCCCTTTCGGTAGATTGGGGTGGCCCTGAAAATGGCCTTTGATTGGCCCTGAAAAGGGCCGTTGAAGTCAATTTGTTTACCCTGTTTTATTCAGGAGGAGTTTGCCTGTCTACTCCGTAAAATCACCGATTGAAAAGTACCGGTACGGTTGTAAGGTGTACCGGTGTTGATGTTGTTGTTGTTCTTCTGCGACTGGAAGATCTTGGAGGAAATTGGCTGGTGGGATTCGTGGCAATTCGTCAATATTGACGAATTCCGGCTCTTGTTGTTGTTGTTGTGGTGGAGGAGGATGTAATTCCTCCATCGCTGTCTTTAGATGGATGAGCCAGGCCTCATCGCTGACCGTCCTGGCCAGCACGATCAGGGCACGCAGATTCCTGGCTGCCTCCGGAGTGAAATCATTATCCACGTGCCGGCACCATTGCCGCACTTCCCCCAGCCAGAAATCTTTCACGGCCTTTATCATGGTCTTCTTCTGTCTCCGGGCAATCTCCCGCTGTACCACCGCCATTCTCCCCGAAGCCCGTCGTTGACATTTTCGCCACTCTGCTGTTCATCTTCTTCAATATGTTTTGCTGGTATGTGAAAGGTGATTGGAATGACGCTCACCACGCTCCCGCTGGCTTTATACTGAAATACAGTAGATTTTCATTGGCTGTTTCAACGTAGGTGATGCTGGCTTCATTGGTTCTTTTTAGCGATAGCGGATTGGCTCTTTTTATAGACAGCGGATTGGCTCTTATTCGGGTCTGCTGATTGGTCAATATAGTGGACCCCAACCCTTCCTGGGTTAATTTACAATCCCTTCATTTTGCACGAAAATTCGCTATGGCAAATTCCCATGTTAAATGATTGCGTCTATTGATAACATTAGAGTCCATGTACACAGCGCTGATTGGTGGCCTACAAGGTGCCTACGCCGAGGTCCGCGCGACCACCCTTCCTGGGTTAACTTACAATCCGCTCATTTTGCACCAAATTCACCTATAGTCAATTCCTAGGTTAAATGATTGCATGTATTGATATAACATTGGGGTTGGCCCTGAAAAGGGTCTTTGGAACATGTACAGCACTGTATTGGCGCCATATGTTTATAACATTAGGGTTGGCCCTGAAAAGGGTCTTTGGAACATGTACAACACTGTATTGGCGCCAGTGATGCATTCTGGGTGCCGTCAAAATCCCTTCATTTTGCACCCAATTCACCTATAGTCAATTCCTAGGTTAAATGATTGCGTGTATTGATAACATTAGAGTCGATGTACACAGCGCTGATTGGTGGCCTACAAGGTGCCTACGCCGAGGTCCGCGCGACCACCCTTCCTGGGTTAACTTACAATCCGCTCATTTTGCACCAAATTCATCTAGTGTCAATTCCCAGGTTAAATGATTGCATGTATTGATATAACATTACGGTTGGCCCTGAAAAGGGTCTTTGGAACATGTACAGCACTGTATTGGCGCCATTCCTGGGTGCCGTCAGAATCCCTTCATTTTGCACGAAAATTCACCTATAGTCAATTCCTATGTTAAATGATTGCGTGTATTGAGATAACATTAGAGTCGATGTACACAGCGCTGATTGGTGGCCTACAAGGTGCCTACGCCGAGGTCCGCGCGACCACCCTTCCTGGGTTAATTTACAATCCGCTCATTTTGCACCAAATTCACCTATGGTCAATTCCTAGGTTAAATGATTGCATGTATTGATATAACATTACGGTTGGCCCTGAAAAGGGTCTTTGGAACATGTACAGCTCTGTATTGGCGCCATTCCTGGGTGCCGTCAGAATCCCTTCATTTTGCACGAAAATTCGCTATGGCCAATTCCTATGTTAAATGATTGCGTGTATTGATAACATTAGAGTCGATGTACACAGTGCTGATTGGTGGCCTACAAGGTGCCTACGCCGAGGTCCGCGCGACCACCCTTCCTGGGTTAATTTACAATCCGCTCATTTTGCACCAAATTCACCTATAGTCAATTCCTAGGTTAAATCCATTCCTATCTTTATAACATTACAGCCCGAATCATCACGGACTTTCACGAAGGGTGAGGGTGGAATAAAAACTATAACGTATACGGGTACGGATAGAGAGAGGTGCGAAAAAAACCCTATAACGTGTACGGCTACGGACTAGGGTTTTTTAATAGACACGAGTCATCACGGACTTTCACGAAGGGGAGAAGTGCATCCCCTTCGATATATACAGACTTGCCTCGTCGATGTTCAATAAAATTCATGAAAAAACACAAAAATGATGGTTTTTTGACTTTTTTTTATTTAAGTCAACAAGAATGTATACACTATGTACAAATAGAACACAGGTGGTATGTACAATAGAATAGTAGTAGTATATACAAGTGGTACAAAAAAATCTGTCAGGAGTAGGATTCGAACCTACGTCCGGCATTTCGCCGACCAGCACAGTTAACCGGCGCCCGGCGGCCATCCTGACTTTTTACAGTTTTTAACTGGTGTATCAACAGTCATATAGTGTGTGTGTTCGACATTTTAAGTCCAAGTAAGTGGTGCTCACACCATCGGCCAGCACTTTCCGTTTCGGGTAAAAGAAAGTAAAGGCGTCTCGTTGCTGGATGTACGTCCGCATCTGGTGGTCCACTACCCGAAATCCTCGGTTAGTTCCACTCGCACTGGCCTGGCTTTGCAGCACGTTCAAGTACAAGGCTTTGTCGATGTTGGGATCGCGCCGGTTCACCCCTTTGCAGCTAAACTTATTTTCGTCTTCCCCGTAACAGTAATACGTCTTGGAGGAGAGAGCAATCATAGCATCCCCACTCCACTCCAGCTTGAAGAGACCCGGCGTACGCTTATCGTACTGGTAATGGTCACGTCCAGGTAACCACTGGTCCCGTTCCGCTTCATACTCTGCCCGTAACTCCGGTTTCACCAGGGACTCCCAATCCGCATTAGAGACGGCCATGTAGGCCGAGTCCGTATCCATCTCCATGAGTTGCCAGTCTGATGCATTAAAATACACACCCATGAAATCATAGAGAAACTGCAGCATCCTTAGCTTGGCCACATGGTATACCATACATCCAATCTGCAGGGGTAGGTTGTAACGGATAGTCTTCTTGGCTGAACTGACTTCATACGTGTCGTCATCGATGACCTCCACGGAGCGAAACAGAGGAGAATTCACTTTTTTGCGGGCTTGGGCAGTAGTACAAATGTTCACGTTCACGTGCTTATCCTGATTCGTGACTGTTTTTCCATAGTAACCATTGCCCGTCAACTTCCAAGATTCACCGATGATGGCCTTACTCGGGTCTTGGTCACCTTGACGACGGGCCGACGTCACGATGTCGGCATTCTCCGCAAAACAGGCGTCGGGTACGTACTGTATCACTTGGTATATTTTGGTAATTTCCAAACCGTGGCTCATGTACCATTGCAGTAAGGGAGTGCCCAGCAAGATTTTCTCTGCCCACATACTGCCAATCAACATGCGTCGAGGTCGAGGCAAACACTCGTGTTGCTTCGCATAGGCCCCCATGGTGTCTCCAATATCATCCCGACCCACCAGCGTGTTCTTAAAGATGGGCGGGCACTGGGCGAAGAGGGGCTTGAGAGTGTCGGGAACATGCAAATCACATTCGACAAAGCCGTAGAGGTCCCCCGAACGAATGGCGTCGAACATCTGTGGCAGACTCAGGAGTCGCCGACGACTCAACGGGTACTCGCGCTCTCTTAGGAAACGCCGTAAATGGGGCAGGGCCTGGCACATGGTGTGAAATTCACACTCCTACATTTCGATGAGATGGTATCCTCTCTCTTTCACATAATCTCCGTTCTCCACCACTTCTTCCCGTAATTCTTCTGCCGATTTCCCACGTCGTTCGTTGAAACGTCCAGCGCTGAAATGGCATCCGTGGCCGTGCCAATAGCAACCGTAACATTGAAATACGGTCGGTGTCCTACCCACCAGGGCAAACCCATCGACGGGGAGTCGACGATCTCCTATCCGCTTCTCTGTGGCGTTGGTCTGGTGTCGTATATAAATTGTCCGTCGATAGGCTTCCCAATCCAACCACTGATCAGCCAGATGCTTGTAGGGAGTACGTTGCGGTGTAAAATGCCGACCTTCCGCCAACCAACGTGTATAATGGCCACTGGGCATAGGTTGGGCCAGAGACCACAGGTACAAGGCATTCGCATCGAAACCGATGATCTTGAAATGGAAATGGAATAGGTCTTTGGATTATGGACGCGGATATTCTCTAATGGACGACGGCTGGATTATGAATGACGGACTAGACGCTTGTAATTAGCACAGGGTTTTCCACTGGGGAGAGTAGTGACGTCCTTCTCGTGATAACGGTGAAAAATAAGACTCGGTCCGCCGACAATGTTCTGCTTTAGACAATCATGCATGTCTGCATCTTTTTGCTGTATCAGCGAGAAGTACGTAGGACACTCTTGAAAAAGATGGCGAAGCGCCAGACCCGGTAAACTCAAGCACTCCTTGAAGATATCGACGTGCATCTCGCGACGAAAGAGTTGAACCATTTTCTCGGCCGCTTCCAGGAAAGGAACCACATCTAAGTTATTATACCATATCAGGAAATCTCGCAAGGTCTGCATATGTTGATCGTTCCATACCTGCTGTAGTTCCCGGTACGTGTCTTCCGGACATTCCACTTGCTTCAAATCATCAAAGAAGGCATCCCGGGGTGGCAACTGTGTTTCCTGCAAACGGTCGAGCGTCGATATATACGTGTAAGGGAACCGCCCTTTGGTTTGTGCACAGTCATACGCCTTGACCCACTGATCATAGCTATAATTAGGAGCTAAGTAGTTCCGTACATCCAGGAAATGAAGTGATGTGGTAGTGAGGGCCATATGATTATTGATCTTCTTGATGACGGACTTGATGGTATTCGTCTGGGCCAAGTAGGGGTAGAGAAATTGCTTCACCATGTTCAAGTCATATCGCCCCGAGTTGAAACCCAGCACCGGTAACTGACCTAGATATTGTAGGAAGCGCACTTTCAATTTCTGCGCATACGGTTTCGGTAAAGGCACATCCTGCGACTGCATGGACTCCGGCTGCGACTCCGGCTCCGACTCGGACTCTTCATCGTCACTAAACGCTACACCCGGTATAGGAATCCGATCGTGCAGCTGGTCCAGTACGTCCTGGAACTTGGACACCAACAATTGCGTACTGGCCGCACTGACTTCCTCTAAATACTCCATCATGCAGGTGATCAACTCATGGGAATCCCCGGTAGACACGAAACAGATCGGTGCAGCGTCATAGCCAGGTACGTTGCTGGAAATGCTGACACTCAGGGGAATATGGCGCTGCGTCCACTGCGTTTTCGCTGAAAACAGGTCCATGGGTTCCAATAGGGCCTCAAAATCGTAACACGCCCGGTAGGGAAAATAACGGGCCGCCTCCGGTATGATGAGACCCTCATCGGCCAGGTCCTCGAAAATAGTAGGCGTATTATGATACACACCACCAGGATAGGCTCGCTTGACACTGTTGTCACAAAGCTTCTCGTGTCGATGTAAGTCGGTGGAACGGTCAAACACCCGATGGCATTGGGCACAACTGTAAGACTGGGCGTACTGGCTCATCTTGTAGATCAGCGAAAAATGACTCACGCCATTGTAGTCGAAGACATTGACTTCCATCGTAGAAGCATACCGTTCTGTTGAACGACGAACCAATTCAGCCACAAATGTATCCTCCTCGCATTGTAATCGGTATACAATGATATTGATGTTGAACAGTGTTTCCACATTATCCAAATTGTTGAACGGGACTCCACGGAAGTGCCGCTCATCCAAGTGTTGCTGCTCTAAGTACTGCTCCCAATAGCCATTGGCCACTTTCTCACAAGCCTGGGGATTACACTGGTCCAGATGCACGGCCAAACACCGAAACAGACATTTCCGGTCTTTGTAGGGTCCATTATTTCCTCCCGTTAATGCATACAGTCCGGGTCGATGAAGCAGCCAAGGAGGTAGTAGTACAGGAGCACCGATAGGATGATTTCTCATTTTTGTGACGAAAAATGTGACGTTGGTCACCCTTTCCACAAGCCATTGGGTATTGGGGCGTTGCAACCGGGCCCATTCCAATGGGTCCAACGTAGTCAATTGGTCGATGAGTGGCTGCAGGGAAATCGCATTCGTCACCGTGAATGGCTTGTCAAACACATACGTATTATTGCTGGGATAATAATACCGGAGCTGGTCTGTCTCTTTATGGCGAAGGATGTATCCAAAAGTGAGATTTAACTTGAAGGCTGTGACCTGGTCTGTGAAAATGTTCTCCACATAAGTAGACAAATACGTAAGGTCCTGCAGTCGAAAGTTATACAAGTCCAATAGACGACGGTCACGGTGAAAACAATGGCGTATGGTAGCCCAGTGTCGTTGATAAATGGCCCTCACACGCTCGTCTTGAGGCAAGACTTCAACCGGAGGTGCTGCTGGGTCCCAGGGAAAATCTTCTCCACGTCTCATGCTTTCGTCTAATACAAGCTGGTAGCCAAACAGGCAGGTAGGCAGACAGGCTGGCTAGTGGTCAGGCAGGCTGGCTAGTGGTGAGGCAGGTAGACAGGTAGGCAGGCAGGCAGGCAGGCAGGCTGGTCAGGTCAGTCAGAGTGCTAAGTAAGGTAGTGCAATGAATACACCCCACCCCTAAAAATTATGCCCTTTTATACGTTTTTCTATCCAACATGGCCGCCTAAAAACACGGCCATTTTCCAACATGGCCGTCTAAAAACACGCCCCCTTCCAACATGGCCGTCTAAAAACACGCCCCCTTTTCCAACATGGCCGCCTAAAAATACGCCCCCTGTCATGGCCGCCTAAAACACGCCCCCTGTCATGGCCGTCTAAAAACACGCCCCCTGTCATGGCCGCCTAAAAACACGCCCCCTGTCATGGCCGCCTAAAAACACGCCCCCTGTCATGGCCGCCTAAAACACGCCCCCTGTCATGGCCGCCTAAAAATACGCCCCCTGTCATGGCCGCCTAAAAATACGCCCCCTGTCATGGCCGCCTAAAAATACGCCCCCTGTCATGGCCGCCTAAAAACACGCCCCCTGTCATGGCCGCCTAAAAACACAGCCATCTTCCAACATGGCCGCCTAAAAACACTGCCATCTTCCCATGCGGATGAATACAGTCTCAATACATCCCTCTTTGCCGGACCTATATGCACTTGATCACCCCTCACCGCCACAATCCCTCCACAAATTACCTCTACATAGGGGTCAAACGTGTATCCATTTACGCTTTTTTCGATTTTAAAAATGGCCGCACCCAAAAGCCGCCATTTTCCAAGATGGCCGGCACTTAACCTCTACTTACGCCACAATCCCGCCACAAATTACCTCTACATCCGGGTGAAACGTTTATCCATTTACGCTTTATATACTACTTGGCACAGTTTTCATCGCGTGAATGCGACTTGAGATTTCCGTGCTCAGATTAAATTCTGTTATATGATTATTAATCACTTGCTGGGTTGTTTTGGTTTTTTTTTGCTATGTGGCAATTGATATAGATGAAAAGGTATAACAGTCAGATCCTACATTCAAAAGTCATCCGCCGTCCCTGGGGAATTTCACCGTCACTAATAAAAAAAATCTAATTAATTAGCACCAACTCCACGTAGTACAAAAAGAAAAAGCTCGTGTAAAACATGAACTGAGCATTTCCTCGAATACATGTGTAGTACATAGAATGATATGCGGGAAGAAAAGGTCTCCCTTAAGGCAGTAGAATACGTTCGTTTTCAGAGGTTGAATGTTTTTTAAATTTCAGTATTATTTCATCAGGTTATGGGAAGATGATCCATGTAAAAAATGGGGGGGGGTTACCATACTCCATAAAAAATATGGCATCCAAATGCAGGTATACAACTTAAAAGCCATAACACCAAATAGGGAGATTTGAATTTTTTCTTGTTTGTTGCAAAATAAGTCAAACTTCCCAAGGTCAAACTTTCCCCATTTTGCTGTCATACTAAACACATATAGTTCTTGTTGAACATATAATAAAAAAAACAGGGGGACACCATGCTCTCTTAGAAAATATTAGAGGTATAACAGATAAACTGAGCCTTTCCAGTCCTATTTCCAGGAGGGGGTGGGGGCGCGAAATCGGGGTGGCGCTAGGGAATAAAAAGTGTTGAAAGTGAATTTTGGGGGATTCCAGGGGCATAATTTTCAACCTCGGGAGCACTTTGCCCCTCCAACCGTGGAATCTGAAATGCCAGTAAAACGCTTAAATGGTTCTGTTCTGTCTTTTGTTGTTTTTTTTTACCCCATTTTTAGATGTCTGGGTACTTTTGTTAGGAAATTCAGCTTGTTTTGAAAAATTCGACAAATCACCAAGTTGTAAACCCATAAGAGCAGGGGAATGACCGTCCTCTACTCCCTTAACTAAATACGTAGAGTTGACAAATACATGTTGTTACATGTAATTCAGATTTAAATTCTCACTCGGGCATTAATGGTCATCCCCAATGGCCACGTTGTAATGTTTCATTGTAACTGATATAGTATCAGTCATGAAACATTGGCAATACAATAGAGATCTGACACTATATGTTTTCTTGTGGGTCTTCTTACTGTGTGTCAGGCAATCTCAGTAAATTGCGATGGTAGATGAATGCTCATGGAGCTACCGTTTCAACTTGGTGATATATAAAATTGAAGTGTTCTTGACAAGAATTTGAAAGTAGTCAGCCAATCGGCTGGCAGTTACAAAAGGTGTACGATAAATCATCTTGAAGCTCCTGTGGTGTAGACTACGATGGGCGTGGTTTGTACGGGGAGCGAACACAGCCGAGGATTGACCGTTCTCAAACAGCGCCTTCTGATTGGACAATACATGAAAATCAGTATATGAGAATTGAGAACACGGCTTGCATAGCTCGGATGTGTCGTAAAGGAGAAGATAATAAAATGTGCAATATGCGGCTTGTTGTTCTCTCATTGGACTAGCCAACCAGAATAGTGCACGGACAACACCCGTAGCAACATATAGATGTGTCTTTCTTTGCACTTTCTCTACAACTGATGACGCCACAAATGACGTTACAGTATCGTGGACATCACTCGAGTCGTTTTCTACACCTTGAGAGCTTCAATCCCATGCGCACCCCTAAAGTGCCCGATTTCACTACTCTTCAGCTGCGCATGCGCAACATGACGTCACTGCCATGAGGAAAAAATTCTGTGGGTGAAAAAAAAAAATGCAAAATATGGACATTTGTAAAGATTCTCTTTATTTTTTTTATAAATGCTTCATCTTCTTTCAGCTAAAAATGGCAATACAGCCTGCCTAAATGAGTAATTGTTCAGTGCCGTCCTAGTTTTACATCCACACACCAGTCACGTGACCAGAAGTGACCTTTGACCTGGAATTGACCTTTGACCCAGTAATGACCTCGACCGGACATGACTTCATCCATAACCGCACAACCCACCGCATTTACCAAGCGTAGAAATGCTAAGCGATTTCCACTTTTACTACTACTTGTATCGCGTCGGCGGCCGCTTGCCAGCTGAGCTAAGGTGGAGTCCTACACATTCCATCGTCGATGTAACTTTTTTGGTGACAACTGTTTGTATATATATATATATATAGTGCCGTGTAAATGTTAAGACGGAATTTTGCTGCCATTAGCTGAAGAAGCGATTTGCCACCAACAGAAACCAGGGCGTATTCAAGTGTCTTGTCCACATCGAAAGAACCCCTGACTTTGTAAATAGACATGTCATGGTTCGTGCACGTAGGTAATATAAAACCTTATTAACCCAATACGGGTAAATTAATCCGGGTTACAATGCGTAGTACTTATTGCACCAAAGATCTCCGGTTTTCCAAGACTAAGTATCGATAGTTTGGACAGAAGCCAGGAGTTGTCGGTCAATACAAAGCAGTGTAAACATAAATTAACAATACAAAGCTTTTTCGTAGTAGAAAAGTCTGGGACAAGAGCGGAGACAGGGCATACAAGTTCTATGCGTGTCTTCATATAGTGTTGAAGTCTGTCACCCATGTTCCTCCTTGAACCAGAACTGAGCAATACTTCTTGTATAACTTAACCCAATCTTAATAAATTAATAATATCCTATCAATGCTCCCCAACAGTGTATAGCGACATACCCAAATGGAGGAGCAGATAGGATTTAATTTTAATTAGATTGAACTTAACCAGACATCAATCACAACAGGATCCATTTATTGAACAAGATTGATATGTCTCCCAACAATATAGCTAAAATGCTAAAGAATAAAAGTTAATGTTATTGTTGGCGTTTCAAAATAATGTAACTTACGTCCCTCTGAAAAATCTTCTAACGTTAATTCTTTCGTGAGTTTGTTTCAATTAAATTACTATATATTGTTGTAGATTTTGAATCAACGCCCATCTGTGTCGGTTCTGTTCATATAAAGAACAAGGTGTACAGCGTTCTCCAATGATTTAATTAATTTGTCACACATCCTCTACAGAGCTTTTTTCTCGTTCTCGCTTTCCTTGTTTTTTTTTTTTTTTTTTT
This sequence comes from Hanleya hanleyi, assembly GCA_036873755.1. NCBI lineage: Eukaryota > Metazoa > Mollusca > Polyplacophora > Lepidopleurida > Hanleyidae > Hanleya > Hanleya hanleyi. The sequence continues at coordinate 77,517 of JAVTVY010023893.1, read as the reverse complement.
TTTTTTTTTTTCTGTACGAAACACAGCCTAATTACCGAAATTTAAGAAGTTTAAGTTTTGGCCTTCTGGAAGTGACGGCATCGGTGTTGACGAACGTCTAATATATAAGCTTTCGTCCGTTATGGGCTTTTCCGTATATAGATTTTAGGCATGAATTTTTAACTATGTTTAATTTGTGACATATTGAACCAAAATTAATCCGATGTTTTCAATGTCATATCTGCTGTGACATTTACAGCGGGATATCATTTAAGAAAATATTGTCTGCTTTCACAGGAGCAACCTAAGGAGTTTTCCATATGCGAACCGCAGTAGAATGTAATAAGGGAGTTCTGGGCCATGGAAGCCGATGACGTCATAATGGCGATATCTCGGGAACTAAGACGGATAGAGACTCGCGGCTTACGGCGTCGTATTCCTCTCGTATAGATGCGCGATAAAGGTCCTATACAATTTTATCGGCCGACGGTAACTTTCGCCGCAATTCGACGATAATCGGTGTCACGTGATTCGGCGATTTCTCGCGAAATATGCGACATACGCGCACGCCGTTTGCGGCGTTGTATTCCTCGTATAGGGGTCTACCGTAAAGCTCCTATACGAATTTATCGTATCCCCGTAAGTTTCGCCTCTATTCGGCGTCGGAAAATGCTCCGTTTACTTAATTAACCGGACACGGAATACGTCCACGCGAAAATTAGGTCGACCGTCACATGGTCAACTGATAAAATGACCAATGCGTATATAAAGGCTTCTCATGCGCTGTTTCTACGACTGTCGCACCTGTAAAAACCAATATGTATCGACTAATGAGTAATCTATACGTTCAGGTGAGGGGTGAAGGAAATTCTCCTCGAGTAACATTTCAACGTATACGACATAATGGGCAGATTATAAAACCTTATGGTGTTGCCATACGACTGACGAGAGATGGGTGGTTTTCATTCAAACTATTCCTGCCTAGAGTGGATAGAATGATTCGGGCTAATGAGACGGTTGAAACTCCATTCAAGCTACAAGATAATATATATATTAGCACTGCAGCATACGATGGGGAATGGTGCGTCCACATAAGAGAGTGGTTCCTAAAATCACCACCCACCGAGTTATCATTATTATCAAGCGGACGATATATATGCAAGTCCAAACACGCTTTAATCATGATCAGGACGTGTATGACACCATTCTCAATGCGACCTAAGCAGTCAAGCGAATTACGAAGGTATGTAAGGTATAGCGAGTGCTACGAGGATACACTTCGTCACGCACGAGTGGTTGTAGCCCGAGGGCAACTGCAGCGTAATTTAATATATACTTCGTCACGCACGATTGGTCGGTTCACTGAGACGGCTGTTTTCCCCGTAAACTTCAATAAGATATACTCGACAAATAGACAGAATCCGTAATTATACGCCTAAAGCCTAGAAATTTCGTTTCAGACCAAACAATTTTTCGATTTTTTTTGTTTGGGTTTTTTTGGACTTTGCCGATTTTCGTCGAATTTTCCATAAATTACCCATGGCGATATCTCGGGAACTAAGAATGATAGAGACTCGCGGCTTACGGTATCGTATTCCTCCTTATAGATGCGCGATAAATGTCCTATACAATGTTATCGCCCGACGGTAACTTTCGCCGCAATTAGACGATAATCGGTGACACGTGATTTGGCGATTTCTCGCGAAATAAGCGACATACGGGCTCGGGGTTTGCGGCGTTGTATTCCTCGTGTAAGGGTCTACCGTAAAGCTCCTATACGAATTTATCGTATCTCCGTAAGTTTCGCCTCTATTCGGCGTCGAAAACTTTTTCTTTATACCTTACCACGAATACTTCCCTAAGGTGTCATTACGACGACGCTTGTACCCGTGGACACGTGTGACTGATCACTTCTCGCGGTGTTCACGAGTGCCTATCGAACCATACGAAAATATCTTATTTCAGAAACAATATTATAGTAATTCCTCCTCATACACAGACACACACACATAGGTTAGTAGGTCAAGTTGACGTGATATTCCTGTCAAAAGGTCACTTCCGGTCACGGTACGGCCCAACAAGAGTTATCTTCCCCTACATATCGGTCTGTTAAGCCTTATCCTAACGCCCTAGAATACCAGTTTTTCTTTGTGGGCCAAAACCCTGTTATATTTATAGATCACTCACAAGTAGTAGACAACGGGGAGTTTCGGAGGTGCAATGAAGAGCGTTTGGGGAGATGAGGGCCATTTTCCTCACGACTACCTGGTAGAATTACCTTAGCGTATGTGAGGAGGAGGAGGAGGAGGGAGGAATGAGGAGGAGGAAGAGAAAGAGTGAGGAGGAATGAGGAGGAGTGTGGTGGTGGTGGTGGAGGAGGAGGAGTGTGGTGGTGAAGGTGGAGGATGTGTGTGTGTGTGTATGTGTGGGTGTGTGGTGGTGGTGGAGGAGGGGGAGGATGTTTGTGTGTGTGGTGTGTGTGTGCGTTTGTGTGTGTGTGTGTGCGTGTGTGTGTGTGGTGGTGGAGGAGGAGGAATTATATGACTGGTATAAAATAGAGACAAAGCAATACGAAGATTACTAAATAATCGCTTTATTCATCAACTCACTGCACAAATAATGAGCGAAAACTGCTTATATAAAATACATTTCCACTGCGGGTATCATTTCGACATCTAGCCTTCCATTCAATGTTTATGTACTAATATTTCCACTGGGGTCTTTATTCGGAGTCCTCGCTATCACCGTCATCGATCAACTTATCGAATAAGCATTTCCGCATCTTAATCGTCTGTCTGAGTGCTTCCTCGTAGTCTATGTCGTATATCGTTTGCAGACGCCTCGTGGTTTTCAAGATCTCGTTATGAATATAATCGGTTTGTAGCTTTTGCATGTTCACGAGGAGATTGCAGTATTTTTGACGTAAAGTCTTCATCATCGTTGGAGTATAATCCTCCATAGCATTTGCACCAGACTTGTCCTCGTCGTAACCTTGGCTTGTATATCGCTGTTTTCTCTCGTCAATGTCAACTCTACAATCTCTCGCGATAGGTTTACCGAACATGTTTTTCCACACGTTATATTTAACCCGTTTCCGCAAGTGGGTAGGTAGATCTATTTCCCCAGAATGGTTGAGTTCGTCATCTGAACGGTATTTTCTCTTTCGTCGCTCCATTTCATTCCCGCTTCTATGGATCATCTGCGTCTGCTGGGACTCGTCATCATTTTCATTCCATTTGAACCACGGTGGATCCGTCTTCGTATATGATCCCTCTCCCACTTGTTCATTCCTCTTAGCGGACCATGTCGGATCGTGAGATGGTATGCGTTGATTGGGGCTGGTTGAGGTGGCAGTTCTTCCTCTTTCACGAGTTCCTCATCGCCTGATATTACATTGGTAGACAGTCTGTCATTTTCCGCTGTATGGGGTTTTAAATCGATGAACAGATATCCGTACGGATGAGATGTGGCTTCGCGAAATTTTGCCATGAAATGTGTCGTATCCCGAGGAAAGATCCGTCTCCCGAACGTGCTAATTTGCTGTCTATCAATAGGATTATTGAATAGAACGAAATACTGGCAGTTCAGCGTGATATCTCGAGATGTCTTGCCTTGAGGGAAGAGATTCTGAGTCAGATAAATTACCGACAAATTTCTGTGATGCGACCCTTTGGTGAATAGGTCGGCAACTTTTTCTTCGCGCTTTACCTCACCCATCAAATCGTCCAGCACAATAACGTTGGTTTGGCCGGGGTCGAAGTAATACTCTTCGTCTATGTCATGGGGTATGCCGGGGAGGAAGTTTACATTTTTCAGACTCGTAGATTCATAGGCTGACTGCCATTGACTGTAACACCATACGATGCGTGTTGGAGAGGGATGGATATTAGCAGATTCCAAAAATGTCATCACCCATGATGTCTTTCCACAACCAGTCGGGCCGCTGACGATCATAGTAAATGGATGTTGTGATGCTCTTGAAAGAGCCATAGATGAAGTCTCGAGAGTACGTTTATACGGATGTTCTGCTGTTATCGGTTGAGTCTCCTGTTGGTGTATAAGTTGATGTCTCATCAGGTTATCTGGCCGCGAGAATGTTTTCTGACACACCGTACACTTGTTTGTCATGTTGACGCTTCTCTGCCAAAACGTAGATTAATTCTAATATCACTTCTCCCTATACTTTATACTATACGGTATTTGCTCTTCCTCCTTTCCTCCTCCTCCCCTCCCTCCTCCTCCTCCTCCTCTTTCCGCGCTCCCTTTACTGGCGCTTGCACGCTTACTTTGTGACGCTGTCTACGGAGTTCTGCTTTAGCCTGCTCTACAACTCGCTGTGCCGGTGAAATTAGTTCAACTGTCATTTCTCTTGTTCGTAATTTGTTAGTCGAGTTCACCGTACTGTTGCCTTGTGCAATATTAAGAGAGCTTGGAGGTGAATGCACTCTCTGTCCCCCAATCACACAAATTTCCTCCTTTAGGTGAGCCCTACTCTGGTCTCGATAAAATTTTATCCACATATCTACATAGTCAAGATTGTCTTCTGCCGACATGATGCGTTCAACGGTTTCTAAATGAATGCAAAAATTTCTCTCATAGAGTTATGATATAGGTATAACAACATAGAATGTCGTGAAGAGGTGTTTGCCGAGGTATGGCGGACACACAGTTTATACAACGGTTTAGTCTTTGTTCTAATGTTCACATTGTTCGAGTTTTCACCAGTGAAGTAATCCCGCCCCCATAGGATTGCACGTGTCACAATGCAACTGTTCCATTTGGTTGCGGTATAAAATGTCGCACATAGAGACGTCGTCCGCTTCATCGTATGAATATCCACCATTATCATTCACCAAATTCTCGCTCAGTAGATCACTCGCGGCAGATCCTACTGGTTTAGGTGGGAGAATTGGTCGTGTGATAGACTTGTTGAATTCGTTGCTGACGAGACACTGTTCTATTTCAATCACGTTGGTCTCAATGATGGGAATGAGTTTTTTCAACATATCCCAGCCTTGCATGTTCAGCGTGTGTCCGTTCCGACCTGGTTTCAACTCGCTGGGTGGTGATTTTAGGAACCACTCTCTTATGTGGACGCACCATTCCCCATCGTATGCTGCAGTGCTAATATATATATTATCTTGTAGCTTGAATGGAGTTTCAACCGTCTCATTAGCCCGAATCATTCTATCCACTCTAGGCAGGAATAGTTTGAATGAAAACCACCCATCTCTCGTCAGTCGTATGGCAACACCATAAGGTTTTATAATCTGCCCATTATGTCGTATACGTTGAAATGTTACTCGAGGAGAATTTCCTTCACCCCTCACCTGAACGTATAGATTACTCATTAGTCGATACATATTGGTTTTTACAGGTGCGACAGTCGTAGAAACAGCGCATGAGAAGCCTTTATATACGCATTGGTCATTTTATCAGTTGACCATGTGACGGTCGACCTAATTTTCGCGTGGACGTATTCCGTGTCCGGTTAAGTAAGTAAACGGAGCATTTTCCGACGCCGAATAGAGGCGAAACTTACGGGGATACGATAAATTCGTATAGGAGCTTTACGGTAGACCCCTATACGAGGAATACAACACCGCAAACGGCGTGCGCGTATGTCGCTTATTTCGCGAGAAATCGCCGAATCACGTGACACCGATTATCGTCGAATTGCGGCGAAAGTTACCGTCGGCCGATAAAATTGTATAGGACCTTTATCGCGCATCTATACGAGAGGAATACGACGCCGTAAGCCGCGAGTCTCTATCCGTCTTAGTTCCCGAGATATCGCCATTATGACGTCATCGGCTTCCATGGCTTCCATGGCCCAGAACTCCCTTATTACATTCTACTAACCGCACATAGGCCTATCGTTTTCTAAACACAACACAAGACAACATCGGCCGAAGTGTTGAACGCCATATTTTATTTTCGTACAAAAATGATTGACATTCTTAGGTACATGTGTATAAATATACAATTTCATCAATATGGATAACGTGAAAATCACAAAAAGCAAGATTGCATGCAGTCGCATCAAATGTTAAACCACACTGTGGGCTTTTGTCATCAGTTGCACTTTTATAAGACGAGAGAGCATTGCATTAATTGATTGTATTTTTTCTCCGATTCAGATATACTCAAATGTATTGGTTCCTAATTCAGATCTTCTCTGTTTGAAATTTCTGTTCCGATTAGCATCAATGCATTAATTTATTTATATTGACTTTTCGATCATTTCCATTACATTGTTTTTTTGTTTCAAAATATGTCCAATCGTCTTAGAAATATTTAAAAGAGTAGTATACGTTTACATGTCTACGCAAGAACGCTCACAGTTACAAGTGACGTCAAACAGCGTGGATGAACGTTTGAAATAGGGCTTTCGTCTGTTTTTGGCTTTTCCGTAAACCAAGACATTTTAGCATGATTTTTTTTAACTATATCGGAAATATGATACCTCGTTCCAAATTGATATTTCGATTTAATGTGATCGTCACGGACGGCAGTTTGTGATGTAAACGAGATGGCCGAAAAAACGGACAAAATAGACCCATTCCAAACTCCGTAGACGCTGTTTTACGTCACTGTGAGCGTTATCTAGAACTTGGGGCATTTTTGTACGAAACATATTTTTGTGAAGAATTTAAGAAATAATTGTTTAGCTTCACAAACCTAACAACTTAGGGACTTCTTTTATGTAAAAGCCACTATCCTAAGAGAGTATATAGTCGGATAAATTATTCGAACAAGTCTGCTACCACAATTCCATGTTCTAGTCTATATATTCACAGACATTCTGCCTGGTTGGAGGCTGCCAAAAACTGGGATATAGCACTTGCATTAATACTTAGGGATCCATAACTAGTCAAGGGTCAAGAATATGCCATCAAATTATAACAGAAATCTCAATTTCAGTCAGAAGAACTAAAATTAAACGAAATGATAATTTGGTAGGACAGTTGGCGGATTTCTCAACGTTCAGTTCAAGACGAATTTCTGGAACTTCGAGAGTATATCCCTGGATCATTTTGGAGACTATATAGTTGCTTTAAACCGCACCAAAGGTAAGGAGGTTACAGACAAATCCAAATTTACGTCTACTGATGCGCATCAAAATAGTGATATTTAAATGAGATTTAATACATGAAAATATTGACTTGTGAAATGATTTTTGAATTAAATATAATGTTTTCTAAATTTTGATGCAATAAAACCGCAACGAAGGGACGTTGAAAATCATGATAATTTTGCCGCATCACACTGTGTGTTATACTGTCCTTGTTGAATAAACTTACTACAAATCGAAATCGAATGAGCATGGTTGGACAAGATGGCCTCGTATACTGTCTTGAACAAAAGCCTGGTGACCCACCATCAGATCAGATTTATCCGATTTTCCGATTCAGCATTGTTCCACAAAACTATTGAGGCATTTTGTTGACATAAGAACTTAGCAAATATGAACTTTTATTTTGAAAATACAGACATTCTTCATGGAATTCCAATACATATTAGTATGATTAAATCATTATAGCATCTCATATTTTGCAAAAAAAAATATATGCCTGCTTAATTTAGGATTTATTAAGAAATCTGAATGTCTGCGCTATACTTGTCAAAATATAATCAAATTACATTCTATTTTCGAAATTGTCTGCAACCTCCTTAATTGAGCGAAAGAATTTTCGAGAAATTTAATCAGTTTACGGACATGCATGGAGATATAAATACGTGTAATCGCCCAAATAAATCAATATTGTTAAACAATTTTGATACCCAAGTACAGCGAAATGCTCAATATATCACGAAAGTTGAAATTTGGCAATCAAGTCACTCAAAGCTACTTAGTAATCTCGTGAGAACTCGACTCCCGGATCAGTTTTACCAAACAAACCTGCCAATCTCGGCCTACTGAAGGATTACCTCGTGTGGTATTCAGACCAAACATTAAGTAATTAATCCCACTCGAAACGGCCCGTACGTCACAATCAATGTGTTAATTAGTGCGAGGCCATGCAAGTCTGGTCGTGTATGTCCTGTGTATAAGGTATAGTTGGTCTGAAAGAACTCGGACGGAGTTAATACCGCGGAAGAAATCAAGCAATCATTGCCGCAAATTGCAGTGAACAGCTGCCATTGCTCGATATATTTTCAATTATTGCATATAATGTAGTTGCATCACAATTGGTGTATAATTCCATAAACGTGAATATACAAGACCAAATTTGTATAAAACCAATACCACTGAAAACACGCATAAATATCCATTCAAAATAACATTGCACAGAAAAGCGGGCATTGCTTCAGCGAGGTCACATTTTCATCACACCAATTTATACGTTCACACAACGATCTGTGCCACGTTCGAAGTGAGAACATCGAAATTGACTCGGTGCGAGAAGATGGGTCCATGTGAATTAAAATACACTGCGTGAATACAGTTCTGGTGGAGAAATATAATTGGTTTTAATTTACTGGTCACAACAACTGCAACTGGGATCACACAAAGACCTTCTTTTAAGTGTACAACCAATATGATAAACATTCCACAATCTCCAATCTTGTTAAAGTCAGATCAACAACAACCGCTCTCTCCATCTTTATTTATCGCTCAAATCAGCAACATGTAAGTTAGGGAGCGTTTTCAAAGATCTGGTTTTTATCAGATTGCACATTCTCCAAACTCAAAGTGATCGACTCTGACATTGTCTTCCAGACAAGCGGTGAAAGAAATTCATTCATAACACAGGATCAGCATATCAAGGTATATATCTTCCGACGCCTCCTGAATAATCATCCAAATAACCTGATCGAGTCGAGTCTTTGACCATGTTCACAACATCGTTTAGCGTTTAACAAGAGCTCATTCACGCGCGTCAAAAATGGCGATTTCTTTCAAGCACTTATATTGACACAAGCAGGTTGATAGTACTAATTTGCACGACGGAAGAGGTTTTCAACTTGAATATGCTTATTTTTCATATGCAAGACTCCAAGACAGTATCGGTGCCCCTTTATCAAAGTAATCGATTGGAGGTGACCGCTACTTCCATTCGTTTACCAGAAATTCCTCGAAATAATGCCCGACTAACGGTCTCTGGGGAAATTATTTTGGAAGTATAGTCTCTCTCAATGGTTGCCAAATGTTCTGGCGTTTTTAGATGCGTTTGAAGTGTGGTGGACAGTTTGTCCGAATCTAAAACTTTGGTCGATATTTCCCCTCCCGTTATCGAATACTTGTTATTTGGCGTAACTTTAGTGGTCCTCATTGCATCTTCGATTGAACACTGACCTCTGCCAAGTAGTATCTGCTTACCACACGTTGCATCAAGGATTTTCCTTTTTCGAGTCATCCCACTGTCCATGGTAAGGGGAAGGTTCATAGCGTCCCCACCGGAGGCGTTCGTATATTTTAACTGGGCTATCGAAAGTTTGCTTAAATCTTCAGTGATCCTCTGCTGTGGGGTAATTTTCTCCAGAGGCCGAAGTTGTTCTGATTTACTGCGCAGTGGTCGAATTGAAAAAGTTTCCTGAGTTAAAGCTTCGGCCGCCTGCGGAGGAATTCTCGAATCCTTAATTTTGCCCCGACCCAATGGGCCCTTTGAGTCTTCATCACTACGCGACTTCCTGAACAATTTCGCGTCACGCTTTATTTCTTCATCTAGCGCGGACAGTCTTCTCGTAAAACTTTCTATAAACTTATCGCACGAAACTGATGGCGCATCAGCAGAGGAAATTGGTAGAGGATACGGAACTGGATTTTCCATCGAAGAACGGTGATATTGCAGAGTACCGTCAGATTTAGATCTTTCGCGGGATAATTCCTCTAAACCAGTGTGTACCTTGTCTTTTTCTGATCTAGCTGAGGGCAAGCTCTGTTTTTCAAACTCCTTCCGCAGTTCCCTCTGAATCTCTTTCTGGAATAGTCTCCGGTGCCAAGATTTCGGAAGCTTATGGTTGGACATGGGTTCGCTTCGCTCCGGCTTGGCGTACTTGGTATTCCTGTATGAGCCATTATTTGGGATATATCTATATGTTCCCTGTTCCACGTGTGCTCTCCATGCAGGAATCCTCCTAGATGTCAGAAAATCATCTCCGACACAGCGGACAGCTTGAGTATACTGACTCCTTTTACCAAACTCGGGCGATGGACAAGCATCGAGAAGGTCCAAAAATTCTGCATTTTCGGTTCTCGCCAGTTCTGCCTCTATCGAAGGCAGTCCGACATTAAGCCGTTTTCGCGTGGGTCTATTCTCGTTCGATCCTTGGTTCTGCCCTTTCTTTTTCTTTGGACGTGAAATTGCTTGATATTTTGCAGTTGCCACAATTACATTCCATCCTGTAACAGCTTCGTTCCAGTCGCTTTGCACTGTCAGATGTTTGATATTTATTTCATCTTGAGTTACTTTCTCAGACAAGTCCAGTAGATTTTCAGCGATTGAGCGATCATTGAAGTCTCCGTGTTTCATCATATCTCTTCCCATGCTTCCGTTCTCCGACTACATTAAGGCTTATTTTGTACAAAACTCATCATTTTTAAAAGCAGTGATCCAATAGTGTCTTGGGTGAACATTCTGCCATAACCTGTTAGATCTATATCTAATACCCGAACATTCCACTGTATCAATTAAGGTACAACATCGCGCTGCAGGAACACGGCAAATTATCAATTAGTCCTTGTGACATATTGAAGACAAGAACATACGACACAGGAATCATGCAAGTTAAGTCACAGACAATTACAAAAGCAATCCGCGGTAACACCCGATCTGTATTCCTCGTTGTATTGTCTGACCGGCGGCCCTTCGATATTTCTGTGATCAATCTGGGTAAAGTGAATTCCATTAACGCACAGTTTGAAAAAGTCGACGTTCGTACAACATGTATAATGTCTGTGATTCCGGTATATAACAGTTAATTTGGGGTATTCTGTTGATCAAGTCCAACTGTCAGTCTCGACATTCTGGCAAACATAACTTGAACTGCCAAAAACAAAGTGACTTATTCGAGCTCAACTATACCGTAGGCCTAGGCCTATTAATAGGTCTATACAGGTCTTTGAGCTCTACCCTTGAAGTCCAATAATCGCGTGCTTCTTGCTTTATCCTATACAATAGTCGGACCCATACACCATTCATGCAGTAATTACTTGAACATACATTAAACATGCCCATGCGTGGACAAACAATACACTGCCCAGGCAACCAGCAACTTACAACACGCACATGTATACAACAACGGATAATCGAACTCGAGCAGTCGACAAAAACGAGGCCGTTTACAACAACGAAGATACACTTGGGAGCGCTAGTGAAATCATGTTGCCATCTTAAAAATAAATACTCTAGAACATCCCAATTCATATGGCGATTTTATCAAATCGTTAACGTCTATTTTGATAACGTGAACAAATATTATTCAATGGTAGTTGCGGCACATACTGGAACCGGATATCGTGCAGCGGACATGCGCACTTTTTACCGCCTTTGCTCATTCAGTAACCTTCATTTTCAAGGAGACGGGCACTAAACTTTAGTCAGATTTTTATTCACCATGTCGAAGTTACCGTGTTGGAAGAAGCCAGTTTCAAACAGTGTTTACAGAAGATTCGAACATGCACAATATTCGGGCCAAGGCTTTACTAGGTTGAGCCAGGTAAGCGAAGAAGAACAAGGCGACGAAGTTTTACACCCAAACCAAAATAAATTTCTCGTGCGCAACAACAAGGAAGCGTGCTGTGAAAACTGACATGCGTAGTTGTACTCCGTCTCGGAATATATATATTTTTTTTATCTTTTGCGCTCTTCTCTGACTTATGTGTGTTATTTTTCAGACTAATACATAGTTATAAAGCATGGAGTTTATGAAAGGTTGCTTTTTTGGCATGGAATGGGAGGGGTAAATTATATAATTTTCATTAATGTGATTTTTGTATCTCCAACACTGAAGAGCCATCCATGCCTCCAATGATGACCAACAGACCACCAAATAATAAACATTTATGACAATGTTAGCAAAACTAAATTGAATTTAGCCTTTCATCAGTAAATAGTTTAGTTTGACAAGTTCCCTATTTGTCTAGTTCATCACGCTAAACCCTACTGACATTTAATTTTGTGATATTGACAAAGTAGGGTTTAGCCGTTGAACCGAAAATTCTTATTGCAAAATTTTGACCATCTGATCTTGGTAACATCGGGTGGATTTGCCCTCATAAAAATCGATAATACCTACTGGTTTGCACTCGTTTGGATAGAATACATATTTGCCTAGATGGAGAAAACCATCCATGAATTGATGTGATATCTGACGGTCGTAATTCATGGATGGAGCGCCAAGTCATAGTAAAACAGCGAGTAGAAATCCAGCCCCCCTCGCCTGACGAGGGGGATGGTATTTACGCTAAAAATACGGCGAAAGCATCCAAGTTTAGCAACTTACTATCTCCTCAGATCATTATCCTATCCATAAACACCGTTTATTTGGGTATTCGGCTCTGTTTTGTTGAGATAGCAGCATAAATCCACACCTACTGTACCGTTTTCTTCCATCCGCCTCTGTTCACGCGAAAGTTAGGCCAACCAGCATGCGCACACGATACACTTCACGTCATAGTCACGTGACTCTCATTTGGCGACCCGCCGTCATCCGCGCACTTCCTCCACACGTGGTATTGTAGCTGACAGGCGCGATAGAATCATGACAGAAGCGGCTAACTGATTACACGCGTGAGAATAATCCTGCATTTTAAAACAATTCTTGATAGTTATTCCAGGTATTGTGTAATAAATATCCCTTGGATTGCGCCCGAGAGGTGATAATGAGCTGTATTAACTGCAACCAGGAATTCATTCGTAAGTCTGACCATGGATATAGCAGGCATCCGGTAACCTCAACATTAAGGGGGTCCGATTTAACCGTGAATGAAGCACTGACAGCAGAATTTCTTAATATCAAAGCCTTCACCCCGGAGAAAGAGAAAACAATTTATATGTTCCATGTGTTTCAACTTGCTCGGTCAGGTAGTTAGTAGGAGAAGGGAGGTCACCGCTGCAGAAGTAGATTTGGTGAAACGGTGCGCGGATGACGACGGGTCGCCAAATGAGAGTCGCGTGACTATGACGTGAAGTGTATCGTGTGCGCATGCTTGTTGGCCTAACTTTCGAGTGAACAGAGGCGGATGGAAGAAAACGGTACAGTAGGTGTGGATTTATGCTGCTATCTCAACAAAACAGAGCCGAATACCCAAATAAACGGTGTTTATGGATAGGATAATGATCTGAGGAGATAGTAAGTTGCTAAACTTGGATGCTTTCGCCGTATTTTTAGCGTAAATACCATCCCCCTCGTTGGGCGAGGGGGGCTGGATTTCTACTCGCTGTTTTACTATGACTTGGCGCTCCATCCATGAATTACGACCGTCAGATATCACATCAATTCATGGATGGTTTTCTCCATCTAATATTTGCCTAGCCCTTGTTGACGTGAGCAGGTGGTGCTCACGCCATAATTTGCTTTGGAGAAACGAAGCTATAGCGCGCGACCAACAACAACATTCAATTTCATGTAATTCGACAGAAATGTTTCTCGGGAACATGTTGTTTCTCGGGACAAACATAACGTCCTCCCTGCTCAACTCCATGGGCACATGTTGTTTTGCGGAAGCCCGAGACTCTCGTCGAGAGGTTTACCAAAAATGCAAACTACACACATGTTCGGCAAGATACGCTCATCAATTGCCAAGGCCATGTACGCTCTGAGGACAATCGATTCCGGGATGTCCGAATTGATTTTAGTTTAAACCCATGATGCAATGCATAACATTGACCGCCCTTTTCAGATGTTTACATCAGAAAAAGGCAGTGACCAATGACATGCATGGAAGTTTTTTTTAGGGCAGCAAGGTAGACTTGGGCCATTTCCATAAACAGCAAAAGAAAAAAAAATATCGAGCTTGGTCTCCCAAAAACTAAATCGGTAGCCATCTTCAAAACATCGCTATGGTGGCACGACACTGATTGTAATTTCGGGATTGTGGTCAGGAAAGTCTGAAACAGCCCATTCATAAGGCTTTCACATCATCTGCACATTTAAATGTAAAATTGTAACTATCGGTATCGAGCATAATAGAAGGCACATACCGAAAAAGATAATCTACAGGATTTTTCATCTCTCTAAGCGACTGGGTCGACTGAGCGGATTCAGTTATTCCGACTCTTGTAATCCTGTATTTAAATAACCTCACACGCGAGAATCAGAACCACGTGAGAGTGTTCTAAATATGGCGGCGGATTTAGTTTTTGAAAGATTAACCGCGGTGATGATTTTTTCTTTAGCCGTTTATGGAAATGAAAGGAGCTAGACGGAGGAAATAAATGACCAGAGAAGTAGGCAAATATTTATTCTATCCAAACAAGTGCAAAGCAGTAAGTACATGTATTATAGATTTTTATGAGCACACATCCACCCGATGTTACCTAGGTCGGGAGGCCAAAATTTTGCGATAGGAATTTCCGGTTCAACAGCTAAACCCTACGTTGTCAATATCACAAAATTAAATGTCACTTTTTGGAACGTTCGCGCATGATGCCATCATTCAAATTCATAATTACACAAATCAAAAAATGAATCTTCTCAATCGACCCAGTCACTCGAGATAGCTAAAAAATTCTGCGAATTAACATTTTTTGTTATGTTCAATGTAATGTGTGTGACATCGATTAAAACAATTCATGGTCCTAAACAAAATGACTTCTAGGAATCCCTGTTCCATCTCACTCAACAATGAATTGCCCGATTCTATTTTATGGAACTATATCCAGGGGTTTTTCTAGACACTTTTTTCATCGTGGTAACCACGATGAAAAACAATTACAAATTGAGTTTTTGCAAAATTTTGTAAATTGAGTTTTATTGCCGAAAATTGAGTTTTCTAAAATTTTGAGAATTTACGCGCCAAAGGCGCGCGAAAAATTGAGTTTCTACGAAATAAATTGTGTTTCTGGGAAATCTAAACTGAGTTTCGTCGTCTGTTATCCCGTCCCCCTCCCCCAAAACCCCCGCGAGAAAGAAAAAAAAACGTGTGACCAGCCACGCCACTCGAGTCGAGATAAGCACTCGGGATTTGTAACTGATGTGCAGACAGATAACTTGGGTACCTTTATTATTCAATCGTATAGCTCCGATAAGGACGTCTGGTCTTGAACTGTTCTCATTTCAGTCGTATAAGTCCGATAAAGACATTGTCCTGAACGTTTCTCATTTCAAAGCAAATTGTTGGCGACGTTTTCGACGATCGAACTAGTCCGCCATTTTGATATTTCAAAGTTACGTCCCCTCTTTTTAGTCCACTCGGGAACCACTGCTGTCATACTGCTGTGGCTTATGAGTCTGGTCTCCGAGACACGCTGTCCGTCAATCTCCGGGTTTTTTCGGTTAAGTTCGGAACCAAGACAACGGGCAAGCATTTTCTCTCTCGGTCAACATTTCACTTGGATGCGTGTGACGTTGAAAGACGTTTCCCCAGAAACAAGAAACGAACAAAACAGACATTCCCCAAAATACAGCTGATGTACCATTTGGGAATAAATACACAAAGTGAGCAATGCAGATTGGTGTAAAAACAAAAGATCCACACTCTCTCCTGCGCAACTGGGGATCTACATGCGGGGGCATATGCTATAATATACAAAATATACGTTTTTATGAATAATTTTGTTTCTGCCCGATGGAAATTTCTGAAACCCCAGTATGTTTTGTAAACAAGTTCCACACCACATACTAAAAAATAGGGTGCATATTGAGTTTAATTTGCAATTTTTGGCCATTTATCTGCGTTTACCAAGCAGCATTGGATTTTTTTCGTGAAATCCACAAAACTTCACAACCACCAATGGGCCATTCTATAATTAGGTGTGTGACATTCAGAAGCATATTTGGGAATGTTCTGTTGACCACACAGAAAAAATATAAACAGCAAGGATTAACTTTGTAATGTAATTGAAGCTATGAAGCTGGACTAAACTATCATATGTCAAAAGCTGACATTAATGTAAAAACTTTTGCTTAGCATGGGTTTCAATGATCCGTCACGTGTGTGACTCACAAAAAAAGTAAATTTCCACATGAAGTGGTTTGTTGAAAAAATCTGTGATTGTATCAGGATTATGAAAAGTTATTTGGAACAGGTGGTTTGCCCAAGGTTTCTTCTTTACAGGTTTCCAACTGTCTTTGAAAATATCTTTGGTTTGTATAATGTGAGGGGAGGAATGTGTCGTCACGTGTGTGACCAAAATAAACGTCACGTGTGTGACCTCTGAACTACAGATAAAGATAGTAGATTTGATGAGGTGATGAGTGACTTAGAACCTATTACCATCATCAAAACAGCTTTTCTGACAATACCCAACATAACAAAACATTCTACCCTGGCCTGTACGCAGGGGCACCGTCCCCCCCCCCATACACACAGAAAACAAAAAACAGCAAAGAATGCCAAACGCACTTGACTGCATGACCACAAGAGAAGGAGAATTAAGTAATGCGAATGAAACTTTGTTTGGTATCGGTAAGATAGTCATACTGTATAACACTTGGGGACATCTGAAAAGTATGTACAACTCAAAATCAGAAGTTTTGACCCCACTCCGTTACGCCCCCCCCCCCCCCCCCCACTTCGAGCATGTATACATACTGTATGTATGCCCCCATACAGGATAAATCTCATCATGTGAAAGGCATATTGTTATATTTCATGATCATTCTTATAGGTTAAATCAATTCATTTAGTGTCGTATAACCCATGTGTCAAACATGTGCAATCATTAATAAATGTCAACAGTATATTGTTCTATTGGATGTATTCAATAATCATTCTGTATTATGATGATAAACGAATTCATCTTTGAAAATGTTGGGAGTATCTCCAACGAAAGATCAGCTCCACAGCAATGAAAAAATTATCCATAGAATAGCCTTGTGTTATACATGCCGCCTATCAAAGAAAAAGAGAAACAAATGGATAAATTCTCACTGACCTAAATCTGAAAAGGCGAAGTGACCCCTTGAATTTATCACTACTGACGGTACTATTTCCCTCACCATGCTCGCTAAGAGTGTAAAATATTTTGTCAGAAGTTTGGAGCCATTTCCAGTGATTTCCAGCCTTAACCATTACGGATACTTCTATCTCCAACCCAACAACCTTTGTCAACTCCCCAGGGAATTGTTCATCGTCATGTAAATATCACATGTAATCCCAGAAAAAAATAATACAATATTGCATTAATGCAATTTTTTTTCCAGAACTCAGATTTTCACTTTTAGACTAATTTTCCAATTTCTAATGTCCCTATAATTTATGAAGCTTAAAGTTTCTACATGTACATGGCAGTGTGACTAACGCCACAGGACCTCGAAGTAGTGTTTGACGTGATTTAAGTGTGTACCTTGATCTAAGACTGACTATCATAGGAGGCATGAGACATGTTTTTTCAATTTCGAGGTTTCTAGATTACCTAATTAGGTCAGAAATTGGATCAGAAAGTAGGTCACATTGACCATGGCCCAATTAGGACAGGTCACACTGACATTGACCTAATTAAGTGCATTTTTTGCCAATTTCGAGGTTTATAGGTCACTTAAGTAGGTCAAATTTTCATCAAAAGTAGATCAGCTCAGAACTTGCTGGTAACAGCTAGTCCCCTAATGCATGTTCATGCCAAAAAATCAAGGTTCTAATGTCAACGCTTCTCCTTATTTTGCCGGAGAGAAGATTCGGATGGACTGACTGACTCATTACCAGACAATTTGCAAATGAGACTCTATACTTCGTACATGTAGGACAATTCAGGAATAGCTAGATGTGCACATATTTATCAAAGTTTAAGAAAGACAAATCTTAAATCCAAGCAGTCTTGTGTTATGTGCTACACTCAGAAAAGCAGATGAGAAAATGACAGAAAAATTGGTGCGTATATGCCTTTAATGCACATACATGTACAGTGGAAAATTCTGATGTTTCGATCATGAAGACTGGCCTGTTCCATTCCAGGCAAAACTGAAACAATGTTGCAATCTAGCATGAGTCAGAGCACTGGTGCAAGTGCAAAGCCAGGTCAAGACTTGCCCAGTGAAGATGATACGACTTCAACATAGTGATGCAAATGAAAATTTTACAGCAGTAGCTCAGGCATGCCAGGAGA
The DNA here is from genome assembly GCA_036873755.1 of Hanleya hanleyi. Classification (NCBI taxonomy): domain Eukaryota; kingdom Metazoa; phylum Mollusca; class Polyplacophora; order Lepidopleurida; family Hanleyidae; genus Hanleya; species Hanleya hanleyi. The sequence goes on along the minus strand of JAVTVY010023893.1, from coordinate 59,326 downwards.
ATTGCTGTCACACACGTGACGCTACTCTGTCACACACGTGACGTCACGTGTGTGACTGTTCTTTCTGGTTCTTTTAATTATTTGCATTGGAAGATTTCATAGGTTTTTTTTAACATGTACCTTCTCTCCAACATGGTAATTTATAAACTTGAATATTTTCAATTTCTCTGATAAACTAATGTTTCTACACAAAGTAACATGCATTTTCGTCACGTGTGTGACATGCAGATCAACCAGTTGAAATGACAAAAATTTTTACCAATAAAGATCTAAGCAAAAATCAATGATGCATGACAGGCACCTAATACTGCATAAACAATACATTGTGATTATATTTTAGTTCTCCAGAATTAACTCTTGCTGTTCAGAGGGGCCTTCTCAAACTTACACTCAAATTTGACCCAAAATATCAAATACCATAGGTCATAAACATTTGGCATGAAAATACCTTTGTTTGGTGCATATTTTGAAATCATTAGTTGTATTTTATCATCTGCTCTATCATTGATATAATGCAAGTTAAAAAGAGATTGGAATGTAAATTTCAAAATTTCTTGTTCTAGGCTCATAATTTATAGAATGGCCCCATTGTTTTATTTTTTACGTCTCTTATTAACATTTGTATTGTCATTTATTTCTTCATTTCTTTCCTGTCACTTACAAATACCCAGACACTTACAATACTCAACCACCAACTTTGTCAAGGATTGGTTAACTCATGGAAATGGACAAGGGACAATTTTTATTTCTTGACTATAAGTATAGATTTTTTAAAGGTGAAATGCAAAGGTTTTCATATTTCCCTATTTATATTCTTCGCGGGCTAGTTAATGATGGAAATATCAGCCCAAATACTCTGTTTGGTTTTATTTGAAGTATTTTGTCTCCTGGTAGCTTTTGAAAAGTGCTTCAAAATTGGCGTCTCAAGCCCGGCCGATTTCAGAAATGAAATCCGCATCGCTTATCTGCCCTTGTTTGACGTTCGTTTGTGACGTCACATCAGACCATCTGGCCGGGCGTCAATACTTGTAACGTTCAGTCTCCGGGCGGCTGGTCTGACGTGACGTCACAATCAAGGGAAGATAAGCGATGACGTTTTGCAAATCTGAATTCAGCTGTGCTAGGGGTACCAATTATTAAAAAGATTCTGGCAAACAAGATAATTCAAATTAAACCAAGTAAAGTAGATAGACTGGTGTTTCTATCATTATTCAACCTATATAAAATGTGAAAAGGAGAATCTAAAAACCTTTGCATTTCACCTTTAAACTAAAGTAAGCTATTTGCAGGGAAAATATTTTCACTTTTGGTCTATCACAATCCCCCACCCCCAAAATAATCGACCAAATAGAACTTCCCGAGATAACTTGGATTTTAAAACTCTCTTGTTTTATTCGCGCTCATTTTTTAATTAAATGAAGCTATCTCTGAGGGAAGTATTTCTACTTAACATCTTTAGCCAAAATATAATCGGCCAATCACAGTTGGATAGCAAACAAACTTGTATGCCACGCAACTTTGCTTGATGAGCTTCATAACATTACTGACATGTTCATTCACGATGAAAAATTGTCGCGAATTTATTTATTGTAAGTGTCCTACTAAAAAGATAAAAAAATTGAGTTTCCAGACTGCATGCGATGAAAAACCCGAAAAAATTGAGTTTTGTTGTTTATTTTGCGCGCCGTAGGTGCGCCGAAAAATTGAGTTTTTCATCTTTTTGAAATTGAGTTATATAAAGGAAAAGTGTCTAAAATAACCCCTGTATATCCATTAGCATTGTAAACTTAGCTTTAGTCTGCTCAGGAACAATAGCTCAAGTTGGCCATATAGCCAAAGTGGGATACAATAGCTCTTGTCAGCTATTCACCGGTTTGAATTCTCTATAATTGCCAAACACATCTATGGTCGATCACCATTGATGAATAAAGTTGTGCTAATCTTTCATGTATTTTTCATCTGGTGCCTGCAATTACATGTACGGTAATTTCCCTATTAATTCACCTTCCAAATTTAATTCGAAAACGGCCGATTTTTCCGCTGTCGTGATTTTGTCCATCCTAATAAAACGAACACGGGAGCATTTTCAATATCCGTGAAACAATAAATTCGAACACTCCCGTTTTCGCCACGGAGTTCATGCCGATGAAAGTGAAGTGAATTACAAGAATCTCGTATAGTATATCTGCGTATGCTATTATTTGTAAGCGCAGAGAAACAACAGGGAATGGTACAATATAATCAGACTGAATTACTATTACTTACAGTCTATAAGGAAAAAAATTGATTCAATTAACTCCACAGTCCTGTAATTTTATCCTAACTTGATCGCGTTTCGCCGCAGTCGGGAAAAATATATACGGTCCCCTGCACGTGGTCGAGTGTCTGCACACGGCCCGCTATTGAATCATTCTTCATTTTCCAGCGTTCGTATATCAGATATCTTTCTTTAAACCAGCATTCCTTTATTTGAAAAACACACATTATTTTAAGTAACAAATTTGAGAGATCTTCAACGTTAATATATTTGTTCGTCGTATATGCTAAACCCCTCGCTGTCCCCCATTTACCTGCCCGACCTGCCCTGTATTATTCGTATGGGAGGCACTTGGGCCGTGTTCAAAGGAGGCACTGGAAGGGAGCAGAGTTTAAACTTTGTCGGGTGCCTTTCCCGCGGAGATATCAAGTTGTAACGTGTGTGCTGGTGAATTGCATCAGATTTCTTCACAGCAACTGAATTCTTCGTTTGGGGAAAGCAAGATGCAATTTAACCTTTCGGTATGCTGTATGCTATTCGTTATATTTTCAGGTGAAGTGGACAATCAAACGACCATTATTTGACGTCAAAAATGAGCCATCACGAAAAGCCTTTTGGAAGGATGTACATTTAACGTTGATTTTATTTTAGTATTTAATTTTTGATCAATAAAAATTTCTAAAAATAAAAAATCTGGACTACAATTCTCGAGCATCACTTGTTTGTGCATGACAACGTATCGACAAGCCTGGAAGATCACAAACAATGGTGAAAGGGTTTCCTTTTTTCTTTCAGAACATCCATTCCCCTCCTCCCTCCCCCTAACAGTCCATACGTCCGTGTTATTATCCACACGACAAGGTGAGGGACCCCATGTGGTAAATATATTTGACCGTAAACAAACCTACAGAATTACGGTGATCGATCTGACTCGTCCTGCATTCTTCATCAGGTTCTCTGATTTTTCTCCCTTCTAATAATACTCAACATACAATACAATATCTAATAGCATGTTCGTGAAAGAGGCCGTATTTTTATTATTATCATTATTACGGTTCACTGTATAGGAAACAAACTTGAAACGATGTGTTCACATCGCACGACATAATAGTATACCCCCTCAGTGCCCCTCAATTTCCCACTGAAACGCCAAGCCTCCACACGAATGGCATTTGCTGCAGGTCTCTTTTGATATTTAAATTGTCAATGGCTACATTGTTTTGAGTAGGGGATAGCTTGCTAATGAAGTGTTTAGTTTATTTTTAGCCTGTCCAGCTATTTCCCATTCAGCACAGCTTGTCCTCCAGAGAAAACCCACATAAAATGGAAGAATCCAAAGTCAGGATAGGGGTGACAAGATGTTTCAGTTTCCAGTGGAGAGAACAGCATGTGAAATAGGAGAGTCCACGTGCAGCATGCAAGTTTCACCCAGACTGGAAATGACACTTATTCATATGCAAATGAGATCGTGTGTAATAATATTGAATTGACTGCCTGGGGAATACCTTGTCCCTTCGGAAGCCCAAATTCAGCTCTGGGTGAGGATGCGCGATTCACCAGCAAGAGGCAATTGAAAGGGGCTGCAGTATTATGGGTTTGTGTGTTAATGTGTGGCCCTTGTTCGTCCTGTAAATTTCACAATACCTCATTCAAGCTTGTTATATCTTGGTTTTGATTGCATCTATCGTTTAATGAAACATAGACAGGAAATCACACAGTTGACAAACGTCAGTTTTCCCACCAGGGGACACAAACAAATTTTGCGATGTGAAGCGCCGACAACAATCATCTCTGCATGTGCTCTGTTTTGTTCAAATATAGTTATCATAAAGACTTACTCTTTCCGGTTTTGTTAAATATTTTATTGTGAATGAAAATATTCCTTACGAATACCCACGAACTTACCAAAATTCCAGCAATCAAAAATTCTGGAATTACACCGCGCATTTTTACACTAAGAATCAAAACATCGCTATCGCCATTCCATTACTCTATATGCTAAACAAATTTGAGAAACATTTAAATGGCAATAGGTAAAGTTTCGGAGATCAGAACATACCAGTATTTAATTAATATTCAGAACGATATCATACTTCGACTTTTACTTTTAGTAAACTGTTACAGTACCGGTACCGTAATAGATATTCTCATACTTGAAACAAACCAATCGAAACGTGTATTGCCGACTGACACTCGGTTCTCTTGTACAATCCGCCGTTAATTCAACATTAATTTCGTGTCATAGGTCCGGGATATTTATTCAAGTCCTGGATGGTGTGTGTAAAATCATGCACAGTGAAGACCAAAAAGTCTATGACAGTCTGTCTAAAACTTCGTGATACAATCCTACACATATTTGCCGTTGGTTCATTTTCAGGGTTCACAACAACAACGTCGACATACCGAACGACTCGAACATGGAATACTCTAATATGTGTATAGTTTTATATTTCCAGAATATTCATTCAATTCCATGTCAGTTAGGTTTCATAATATAGATCATAGCTAATACTGAACAAAAAGGATGGAATACGTTCAATGTTTTGGCCTACTTTTACGATGTTATTATGGACGCGAATTTACGGACGTCAGCTAAAAAATCTGCACGATCGTGCTGAACTTGTCACTCGATAAATATGCTCGACTTCCTGGAATAAAATTAGACGCCTTTATCAGGGTAGAGGAGATTTTCTGACATCATACACTGCATTTTATGGAAACTGATGAGATATCAAAGTTAATACACGGTAATAAATACGATCACTACGACCACGGCGAAGCGGTCCGCCATTTTGGATTCTCCGTGAAAGTCGGCGCGACATTTAATTCGAACACTCGCGTTTTTCTAGAATTCGCTCAACAAATAATTCGAAAGTAGCCAATTTTTGGAGTGCTGAGTTTCATCACTACATCGTGAATTAATAGGGAAATTACCGTAATACCATTTTCATAGCCAAGTATTTTTTATCTTCCAAGCAAAATTTAACAGATAAAATTTTACCAAAGTATGAAAGTTTGGAATTGAAAATCATATCGGTCAGTGCTATAAATGAATCGATAATTAGTCATTGAGTATTGTTTTAGAGATTTTATTTTTAACAACATGAATATCATGCTGAATATGGATTCTCAATGGAAATGCTCGGCTACACCGCAGGGACCTATGTCTGGTCAGAAGTGCCACATGTTCAACAGTTCAGTACACCTTCAGGGGTTTTTCTAGGCGATTTCTCATCGTGGTAATCCCGATGAGAAATTTTGAAAATTGAGTTTTAGAGGATTTTTGTAAATTGAGTTTTCCCTCGACAAATTCAGTTTCTTTTAATTTTCGATATTGGGCGAAAAAAAATTGAGTTTCACTGATATTTCCTCGCCCATATCATTGTGTATTTGTATCTAAATAAACTTATTTTAATCCTTGAATCTTGCCCGAGTTCGCGATCCGACCAATCTCGAAACCAGAGCCATCCGGTCCTGTCGTCCCTACTAGGCTCTGGGACGGCGCTCAGCAGTACGATCGGTCATTGGATAGCACACAAAACCCTAGAATTTAGAACATAACGAGAGCGTATCTGTGGAGATTAAGCCGACGTCCCGACGTCATGGATGTTACGAGCGCGTCTGAAAGATGACGTAACCTACCAGAACTCTTCATGCATTCTTGCGAAACATTTTCTATTCTGACGTCATGACGTTATGACAGGCTGGCCATGCAAGTGACTCATGACTGACGTTTCATAAAGAATTGGATACGTTCCAATGGAACCGGAAGAGGACACGTGAACGAATTTTTCAATGTATTATGGGACCAATTTTCAGTGAGCGTCGTCCCAGGGGTTCATCGGAGCGGCCAATTGTCCAGCGGAGAGCGACCCCTGGTGGCGAGGTTGCGATCCGACGTCTGTTTTCGTTGTTGTTGTTTACTGGCGCTCTGTGACTCTCCGCACAAAGATGATACTGACAATTTGAACGAATGGTGCATAGGAGAACCTTTGATAGGAGAGTGTTGGGCAGTATCGCGCTCATTCATTGGACAGGCAGTTCATTATCATCCAATGAAATATAGCGTTAAGAAGATTGCCAAATACCATCTTCGCAATATTGCTGACATCATCCACAGGCAGCTGCACTAATTATGTAAATTTGGTTGATTAAAGAGAAATTAGTGAATATCATATATCATGTCTATATCTGTATATACCGTGTTGTTGTTGTACGTAAACAACAACAACAACAACAACATCATTTCATATATTGACATTTCGCTTTTATTTCACTGAAATTAACATTATTAGGGCCGGCGCCTGTGCATCATCAGTAAATGCGCTGCAAGATTCACTCTGACAGGATCGTTTGCCAGGCAGAAATTGTTGCTTCAAACGATGTTGATCTGGTATTTTACAGCTAGCTACCACTCGAAACAGAATAAAACTTGTGCACTATAGACATTAATGTACAAAATATAAGAATGCTTTGACTGCAATGACTAATGAACAGCACAACCGTGGGCAAAGAAATTAGACACGGGCTTTGCAACAACAACAACGAAATGTATCTGACGATCTCCTCTCAATGAAAAATTACCATTTTCAAGGTCATAAAATCAACAATCTTGGGTTGCTGATTCTCTTTTAAGTATAACTGAAAGGCATAGTACATGTACCATTTGATTGGATTTTCAAACAGAATACTTGATAAACATCGTATTGTTTTTTCTTCTTCTAGGCAATTTCGATGGTTTTTTACTCAGCCAAAAACTACATCTTGTATACAGAAATTCGACAAAGTTAATCATGCAGTCATATTTATTTCATGTTAGCTAACAATTATAAACAACTATTCCTGGAAAAAAACAGCTACCTTTTGTAGTACTGAGTACGAAGCCAGATACTATCTTTATCAGGGCAACCCTTTCCAAATGTTATTGATGCCTGCCAGTGTCGATCACCAGTGAAAACATTATTTGCAGGCTTGAAATGAAGGCGGACGTGTATAATGGATGTGTAATTTTCAACTGTGGGTTTGAAATTTGTTTTCAGTTATCCCTATGAAAATATTTGCATAATTGAGTTTCTGAGCCGAAACTACGAAAACCATGGAAATATTGAGTTTTTTCGATTATTGGCGCGCCGAAAAATTGAGTTTTGTGAAATTCTCAAATTGAGTAGATGAAAGATTTTGGGCTAGAATAACCCCTGACCTTGTAAATTTATCAACCTTGATCAAAAGTCATTATGTTAGGCAATTACATATAACTTTATTATCAAATATAGGTGGGCTATAGGTTAATAGCTCACTTGGGCTATTGTATCCCACTTGGGCTATATGGCCAACTTGAGCTATCGTTCCCGACCTGTTCATGCAACAGGAAGGGAACACCTGAGTAATTTAAATTCTCCAAGTGACCTTCATGATAAGATTTGATCCGGCACTCTTCATGGTGTGGAGTGCCTTGCCATGCAAGTCGAGCAGATGATTGCATGCCTTGCTCCACCAATGTTCGAGATAGAGCTCTTTTTGTAATGCTTGATTACTCGCCTTGAAAATCTAGTTCGGGAGAACAGCTGACTGACCTGGGGTGTCGTTGTGCACACTGCAGGTCATGGTAAGAATATGCCTCGGCCCATCATAGAGCTTGTTGTAAGAGGCGACAAACTGCGGCACCTGGATATGAAAAGGAATATGACCTCGCTTGTGGGATCCCAGGTGTGAAAAGGAATAGAACCCAAACGTCGACTTGTGATATGACTGAAATATTGTTGAAAGCGACGTTAAATCATATTCACTTGACCAGGGCATGAAATGTTTTTTTCATTCCACCTGTTGCATGTCACTTTGTGACAGGATCATGTAAGGTTTTTCTCGAACTGTCTCGCCCAAAAATCACCTGTACACTAATTTTGTCTAAATTTTATATATGCTGATCGATTTATGTTGTAGCGATGAAGCACCCATTGAAGACTCCTGAGAATTTTATTTTTACTCTTTCTTCAATTTTAAAATGTTTTTATTACCTCTTGTAGTGAGAGAACAAAATAACAAATAATTCAATAATTAATTTTGATAATTGCTAGGCAAATGATAAATAATTACTCGCACTGGTCAAATGATAAATAATAGACCTATTACGGAAAAATAAAAAAAACAATCTAGCTTTCCCCAGCAGCCTAGCATTCAATTTAATTTCTAATTTGTTTTTGGATTTTGTTACATTATTAGGCACAATGACGGAAGCACAGATAAGCTTACGCAAGATATTAGCATTTTATGTTCATGTTTGTAATGTTTGTAAAATAAACTAAATAATATTTTAACATTGAAATTCGTTGACATTAATAGACAAAGAATAGAACTTCTTTCAGTAGGCCGTGGCGTAACTCATTTTCCTTCGTCTGCTTTTCTGCCACAATGCATATAGTTTGACAGGCATCCGTCGATAACCGGCTTCTTTTACTCATTTGTCTAACATGTGAAGATGGGTTCCCGATATGTTGACCTTGACCATTGATCTGAAGAATATCCGTGACTTGTAATATACCTCGGCGACGGCCAATCTAAAATGGTCCCTCCAACAATGTAAGCAAATATGGAGTGTTGAGGTCTAATCGAATGTCGATGCTTGCCTTGGCATAACGATGCTAAAATTATTTTTAGCACTGAAGCATGCCATGCAAGTTTTTCTCGCTTCGGATATTAGTTAAGATCAACGCCTATGAATCCCTGTGATGTTTCACCTGTCGTTGGCAAATTCTACATGAACAGTTTTCGCCGTCGACCTTAGCCTATTTCATCAAGGTCAAATTCTAGTTAACACAGTATATGTGTGTTCAAAGGGTTATAGTTGGGCATGCACAGGCATATATTGGAGCCTATAGTGCTCTTGATAAGAGTTGAACGTTGGTTATTTGCTGAAGCAGATTTCATACTCGCGAGGGCTGGATGTATTTGAGCGTTTATCGGCGTACATGCACAGGTCCGGATTATTTCAGTAATTAATGTGCATGTGCTATCTGTTGCAGATTCCAGACGATTTGACAGATGAAGTTGAGAAGCATTACAAGGGTGTGGCATTGATCATAAAGAATCTAGACTCGTGTAGCGTCACTTTAGACTTTGATCCCAGACAATGCTTTGATGAATTAAAGGTGAGTAGTTATATTGTAGTCGCATAAATGAGAATCTTGGCCAGAATTGTTAGCTTTACATGCCACACATCGAGGGAATATTTCACTGCAAAACAGGAATTGCTTTAAGTTTAACCTTAATTATCTTTTGATTTTTTAAGCCTCTTTTGTAACAAGACATGACCACCTTGGATATGAAGAATAAGTTACAATTCAAAGTGTTAGAACTTAGTGTGACACTTTGCTAACACTTCACCATGAACATGCCCATATGAGAATTCAATTAGTAAAATGAATCCATTTCTGGGTCACTGAGCCAGAGTCTCATAATGAGTATGCCAAGGAAGGTGAACTAAACTTACATCACACATGCATGTGGTCATGGAACAGAAGCATATGAAAAATTAACGAGTCACCTATATTTCTTGGATCACCAGGTCAAAATGTCAATGACCCTGAACCCAGTGCAATTATAGCGATGGCCTGTGTAACTTAACATCAATTTAATTGCCAACACAGCATCACTGGATGGAAAGCTGATGAAACTTCAATTTGATGTATCCGGTTATGTAGGCGATACAAACAATACAGGCGATTTCAGGATAATTTGAACACCTGCCATTTAGTCGACTGCACGCTGCATCATGGGCTTAACATGGGTAAAATCTGATCAGGGTTTGGGGCTATCCATCAGATTGGTTGGTGAAGATAATTGTCCGGGACTGTTGATTGGTTCGATTTAGAAAAAACTCTTCATTTAATTTATTCATATCCAAACCTGCATTTGGCAACTATTAAACCAGTATATTAGATTGATCGATATGGTCCGCTATGGTAATCTGTCAATATTTGTATGACTGACCGATCAAAATTGAGTTTCACCTATCATTTTGAATTTGCTTACAGTATTCCCTCTAATAATTCAATCACAGGAAGTGAAATTTCTCACCATAATGTGGGGGTGATCAAATTTATTGGAGCAGGAAGTTGACAAAATGGCTCAAAATGATGCATATAATCAATTATTTCTTTGTTATTTCAGTGATTTTTAGAGTGAGATCAAATTTATTAGAACCACTTATTACCCCTTGGCCAAAATTTGGCCGAAGGGTATTGTCGTCGTCATGTACGTCCGTCTGTCCGTCACACCTTTCTCGTTACCAAGATATCTTTAGAACGACTTACCGTAGGCACACCAAACTTGCATTGCACCTCCATATGCTCGTGCCCCAGAACCCTATTATCTGGACCTGATTAGTTGGAAACTTTGGCGGCCACCTTTAATTTATGCAAAATCATCACGGCTTTCTCGTTACCAAGATATCTTCAGAACTACTTACCCTAGGCACACCAAACTTGCACTGCACATCTATATGCCCATGACCTAGAACCCTATTGAATCTGGACCTGATTGGTTGGAAACTTACGGGCATATTTAATTTATGCGAAACCATTAATCTTGTGTATCTCCGGTACCATTTCACTGTGAAACTTAGTATAGATCATCGATGCATCAAGAAACTTCAAAGGAATGACCAAACCAGTTTCCCTGATTCGGTGGAAACCTTGGCGGCCATCTTTAATTTATGCAAAATCTTTAATGATATATATCTTTGATACCATTCAAGTGTTCTATACGAAACTTGGTATACAGCATCGATGTATCAAGAGACCTTCAATGTATAACCACATCAGTTCCTCTGAGTGGCGGCCATCTTTAATTTATGCAAAATCATTAATGATCTCTATCTCTGATACCGTTCAAGTGCTCGATGTAAAATTTGATATACATCATCGATGCATCAATAGTCTTACGATAAATGACAGTTCTGGTGTTTCTGATTGGGCGGAAACCTTGGTGGCCATCTTTAATTTATGCAAAATCTTTAAAGGTGAACTGCAAAGCTTTTAATTTTATCTAAATTGTTGCTTATATACATCTTGTCTTATGTGACATAACTTTTATACGTTTTTGTGGCAAATATAGTTTGCAAAATTGTACTAATAACAATATTTAAGTTATCCTGTTATAAATCCGTCTTGAAAACTTGCATCGCTGGTCTCTCTTGGTTTGTAGAACGTTATGACGTTATAGTGGTCCCCTTCATTCACGTTTTATTCAAATGTGACATCGTGCTACGTCGGATGAATGAACGAGGACCACTATAACGTCCTGACATTCCAAAAACAACGGGAGGCAAGCGATGACGTTTTTAAAAGTTCTGGCTCTCGGTATGAGTTTTGACTTCTCATATACCCAAAATAAAACAATAACCCACAGAACTATTACCACACATAATTGTAACAACTATAGAAGTTCTTGTTTTATGACATTTTAACAGAACATTGGAAAGCTTTTCAGTTCACCTTTAATGATGTATATCTTTGATACCATTTCAGTGTTCTATATGAAACTTGGTATACAGCATCCATGTATTAGAAGAAGACTTGCAATGAATAACCACATCAGTTCTCCTGAGTGGTGGGAAGGATGGGTGGCCATCTTTAATTTATGCGAAATCATTAAAGAGGTAGTAGCGTCATTTAAAAAATATTCAGCAAATAACATATTTCGATAACAGTTATTTAGTAGTTGAGATCAACTATGGTGAACGTTTTTCTGTGACCTCATTTTTCAATATCACGGGCATTGAAATCACACTTTTTTACATTCTCTGAAAAACGTGACAGCACCTGCACTTGGCCCAGTGTCTGAGATGACATCACAAAACGCGCACTGGAATTCCAGACGCGATGCTTTGCAACGTCATACTCGATCTTATAACTGTTATTGCACTGTGGCGGCTTCTAACGTGACGTCATGGACACCTGGTCACGTTATCCGACGTCATCTCAGTCATTCCCCATTTTCATGTTGTTCACTTGACTGAATTGAAAAATCTGACAATATTGGTCCCTATAAGAAATACAAGACTTCGCGACTTGAAAATCTTTTGGCAATTGTTGCAGTTGATCATGTTCTTCAGTTTACCCGAACAATTAAAATCACTCTACTACCCCTTTAATGATCTCTATCTCTGATAACTTTCAAATGCTCGATGTAAAATTTGGTATACATCATTGATGCATCAAGAGACTTATGTAATGAATACCGGTTTCTCTGATTGGATGGAAACAGAGACCATTTCTAATTACAAAATTTTTCATAATCTATATATTTGTCACTTGACTGCTTGGTGTTCCTGGTGTCTTGGTTCAAATTGAATACATTATGAATGGCTGGTGTCCAGAGCCGAGGGGTTTTCTGATGCGCAGCTCCGTATTGAAGTTTGTTGGGGGTGATTGAATTTTGCTAAGGGGATTGAATTATTATAGAGATTACCATAATCATGACCCTGGATGGAGATAGCATTACAGACATAATAGAACAAACATGCAGTTCATGATACAGATGTCTGTAATATCATAATTCCCAAGGTAAGCCATCTTAATGAAGTAAATTGGTCAAAATGGTGTTTTTCACAAAAATTTCATGTATATTTTTGCTGTTTTTTTATGTCTAGTCTGTTTTGGGACATTTGATGAATTTTGAGCCCCGACGGAACAATGAGGAGAGTGCTGCAGAAGATGAACAGAACCGTTACGCCAAGGCATTCTATCAGTGTGGGGGTGTCGAGGTGAGGCTTCATGAAAAAGCAATTCCAGTTTGTCATTAGCTTGGTTCGATTTCTCTTCTCGAACATTAAACTGCAGCATGTCTTCATCTATTACATGTACAGGCCTTGCATCCTAGAAGTCGCTTCAGGCTGATTTGATAGGCCCGGTATTGGCTGTAAATGGGGCTGATTTGCTCACACCAGGGCCGATTGCAACTGAACTGCATTATCAGCGCTTACTTTTACCTGGCTGATAAGGCTGAATAAAATTAATCTCTAGCTTCACAATCACTTTTTAAAAAAAAATGACAAGGAAGGGGCAAAGGAGGAAGGTTTTTTTTTAATCTTTTTCTTTCGCACAGTCCAAATATATCCGTCTTTTCTAGTAAACCGATGCAGTCGTTCAATACAATTTGCATAAAACCAACAATGTTACTTGAAGACTTTCCTCCAAATAATACAAGACACCGAATTGATGTTCAAGAGCAGTATTTTGGCAAAACTTGGAGAGAGAAATGTGTTAAAACGGGGGAAAAAAAGGAGTAAAAAGTGAAAAAATACAAAGGGCTTTTCACAGGGCGTGGGCTCCTCAGCCCTATCAAAATACAACACGCCCCATGGGGCTTCCGGGTATTGACCTGGGCTGTCGTCGTGCACACCGCAGGTCATGGTAAGAATAGGCCTCCGCTCCTCAGACAGCTTGTCGTATGAAGCGACTGAGGCACGCGTGGGGTTCCCGGGTGGTTCGCAGGTGTGAAAAGGAATAGGACCCAACTTCGTGTTATGACTGAAATATAGTTGAAAGCGACGTTAAATCATATTCAGTCACTCCAAATACAACACTCGTGCCAAACTTTATCCTACATGTTGCGCTGAACTTTGTTTTGATTCTTACAGGTTTTGCTTCGTTTGCTGATGTTTGGTTCCCTGTTCCCTCATGATTCACTCTTTAACAGAGGTATGTACCACCAAAAACGGGATAATAATTTCCATAATATCTTATTATTATATTTAAATATTATCTGAGTACAGAGATATTCACTACTACGGTAACAATGTAATTCCTGCTTCAACGGTAATTATGTACACAATTATGTTTATTGATGATTGAAAGATTAGTCACTTGATTTTATTTATTTTTGGTATCCGCATCTTTTATGTGAATGAATATAATTATCCATGTGTTTGTCAACATTCTTTCCCTGCTTGCATGGAGTTAATCTTCAGTTTAATGTCTTGTTCCTTTCAGAGTCCGAAGTTCGACTAAGAATAAAAAGCCTCGTTTTGGAGATATTAACTAAAATCACAACCACGGTGAGTTGAAGAAAATAAAAACTGCTTTTTCTCAGCCTTCAGCAGTGATGTAGGGAGGGGCGATTAATTAGTATTACTCCTAAATTAAGACCATGGCCAAGTCAATAATTCAACTAGGGTCAGTTTCACTGTATAAAATGTAAGATGCCCAGTGGTAATGTCCAGGGCTTACAAAAAAAAAAAAAAATGTAAGATGAATTTTTACATTGTTTCCATCTTCAGACTGTTGGTGACAAAGTAACAAACGAGTTACTGCGACAGGACGACGTATTAAACTATGTATTCACATTGCTGGCTCACCAGAAGACATTCATTAACGCCTGTCAGCTGATAGAAGATATGTTACAGTCTCGCAGAGAAGTCCTCGACCTGCACAGAATACGTATGTTTGAATCTACTCTTCCCATAATCTCTACGTGCAGAAAAACGTGCAGATATTGCTGATATATAACTTGTTGGGGAAGATTCCCAAAAGAATAAGAAAGGCCTGAATATGTCCTATGTCATTAAGATTAGCTGCAGCTGGTCTGTTATTTTAGGATGAGGTTTTCTCAAGAGATCTTTATGTGTAAGTCGTTGAAATGAAAAGATCAAATGAAAATTGAATTAATTATCTATTCTATGGATAATTATGCTTGTCATACTTTCAGAATCGGGGGAATTGCAAGCTTACAGAAACATACATGTAACTGTACGAAAATATGTGTTCATGTGGTCACGTTTTCAGTTCTTTGTTTTCCAGATAACTTGAGAAACTTGATACTGTGCCTTGATGACTCACAGTTAGCTAATTTCTGCCGGATACTAGCGGTCACCATCTCTGACCTGGACATTTATGAGAACAAATCCTCATGTGAGTGTTACTATTCCCTGCTACTCCAGGCTGATGTACATAATATCTGTGATTGAAGTTATTCACATTTATGACAGGTTTTTTAACTATACTAATATTTGTAAACATGGTCAATAATACACAAATTTGTGAAAATCTGTACTTTTTCAGATTTTTCATGTCCTGTTGCTCCGATCACTGTAATATACCAGAGACACTGTTCAAATCCAGAGTTGCCAACTATTGGGGACATTTTAGTAGGACTGGTGCTCAGTGGACTATTAACTCTTTGCTACTTGCTGATAGTCTCGTTTGTCAGCCTTGTATGTTCGGATAAATGCATGCGAGAGGATTTTGTTATAGACAGTCTTTTTTTTGAAGCAATATATTTGCATGTAGCTTGATTGAAACCCCGCTAAATATATATATTTTCAGAAAGCCCATACTTTAATTAATCTGTCCTTCAAAATATCTGCCCATTTGTGTCTAAAATAAAACCAGACCAGACGAGAAAATAAAATAAACAAAAAAAAAATCTCTGATTTCGACAACATTACCGTGAGTGTATGTCCCAGCCAAATGATAGTTTCCATAAAAAATCTCTTTACGATTCGCCCAATTCAACCGGACGATCGTGCTAAAATACCAGTTCATCGTCCGTGTGGGTTTTAATCCGACATATAAATCCGAGAAACCCTTTATTTCCATTGTAAATCCAACAGTCGGCTCGCTAAAGTTTCAACGAAGCCATTTTCTATGGCGAGAAATTCACTCGGCACTGAAGACCGACACACAGACCGGCAGCCGGCCAATCGCTGCCATTTTCTCACACGATTACCGCATTCTCAACTAATCGGCTTCGCGATACTAACAGAGCCCGGTCGAGGTCAATTTGGTCACGCTATCAAAGAATGATGACATCTCTATCCAATCAAATCCTTCGTTATCCAATCCTATCCAATCAAATCACTCATCACAGGTCGAAAGAGCCGGAAATGACCTTTAAAATGAAACCAATATCTCTAACATTCTACCGCAGGAAATGGGATTTCGATAGCGTTGAAAATGGTCAAAAAACGGCAAATTCTTTGCCGATTTTCTCAATTTTCACCACAAGGAAGGTATGTCTTCAATAAAATAAACTTGTTATACGTTTATTGCATGATTTACAATAAAATTTGAACGTATATTGTCGACTATTTCCTTGTCCAACGATGTGGACTACCGACGACCTCTCACTTGACGAACATTTTACTGTGCGGCGATTTTTTTACGTGGTGGTGAATTGCAGCCGGTTTCGGCCGTTATGGGTACATATGATGCCGGCCGGTTTTGGCCGGTATAAGTACGAAAGGGTTAATTGGGAACGTTCTTCCAAATTGAGATTTTATTGGTTAACTTGCAATGAGTAATGCATTCGGTTTGTCGACAATGCAAAAATATGTTGCCACATTGACAATAGAGCATTAGTGGAATATTACCATGAGAATTTATCAAATGTTGTGATACAACAACAAACTGGAATAAGTCTCCTGGTGCTTTCCAGTATCTAAAAATTAATTCAACCTCCGGTGTGAGTGATTACAAATTGTTGTGACCCACAAATGTTTGGTGTGTTGTTGATAACTTGATTAAAAGATACGGGCACCTCGTTTCATCATAAATACCTAGCCTATTGACTCTAGCCTACATTTAGGTGGAGTCGAATACCTATTAAACTGTTTTTTCTCATTCCAAATGGACTAAAATCCTATTTTGTCAGATTATGCACCTTCCTTGGAAATTCTCACTTATATTATTGTAAGTGTGGAATACTTGCATAGGTGCGACATTGAACAACTGGGCTGTTCCAATCTTGGTTGATATTAGGTAACTTTGGTTGTCACAAACCCAGGAACAACAGAATGGAAGCTGATGGATGACTTGTTTGAATTAACATTTTTGTAATAGGTTTATGGTTTGAGAGTTGTGGTTTTCTTTCATGATTGATGAAATGTTGTAAATCTGGCCATTGTATTCATTTTCAGTATTCGCACAAAACAAGCAGAAGAGAACACGTGGCTTCGTGAATGTGCGAGATATTAACCAAGGTGAGGGAATTTACTGATTAAAACCAGAACTTCATATACTGTCTTTTTATCCTGAATTGACGCGATTCAATGTCTGATGTTCAGAATGATTAGTCATTGGTGTAGATGAAAATTTAAATTTATTCTCATGTGCCCAGTTACATATACCCTATTGACCATTATTATTCATCATCTCTTCGTTCCCTGCAGCTTTGATCACGTTTTGAAATAAGACGCAGTTCCAAAACGTCAAATTTCACCATCATAATAGACGTCACAATGTTGGTGAAAACCATCGCGTTTGGAAGTTCCTCGTGACATTGATGAAATCTGTCAATTTCTGTGGATGCCATGATTGACCTCATTTTGAAAACAGATGTGTGCAGAAATGCCTCCAAACCTGTCTAGGAATGGCTAATTAGGAGTGCGCCAATTCATCCAATACTGATTATCTACAACAGTGTTCAAGAAATGAATGTCCAACTCCTGAAGAGAAGTCTTGGATCTCTGTGTCCGCTGTCAAATCAACCTTCAAGCTGCACGACTACAACATCTAGATCGGCTATCGACATACAGATATACTACTCTGGGAACAGGTGGTTACAGCCCACTGCACTTGTGTACCGGGGCCAAAAGGCTCAGGCAAATATCATTCGAGATTTGATTTGATTTGGTTCGCGCAGATGGGGTAAATTACTTGTACTGTATGTATCCATGTTTGAACAGTAGTCGTTTGCTCTTTCAGAAATGCTGCTCTCAATCCCAGAACTTCTACCCAGACTGATACGATTGGCTGTAGATAAAGATTGTAAGTACCGCCTTAATTTTGCAGTCTAACTGTTCACACTCAAAATTCCAGGAAGAATACAAATCAAATCACATTCTTTGGAAGGCGCAATGCATCTGTGTCAAGTTTGAGTTCATAGAGCAAGTTGGATAGCATTTCGAAAGGGACGAAGCTACTTATTGCATTATGTGACAAATTGAACTGATATCAGCTATACAACAGAGTTTACCCTTTTATAATAGGAGAAAATCTAGGACAGTAGATGCAGTGATCTCATGTAATTTCGAATTTTGTGTAGTTGATGTATTCAATGGCTCTGCACACAGGACCTCCTGTGATTGGATGAATTTTCTTCCAATTTTCTCCACGGACCAATGAAAATGTCGACTTTTTTGAAAATTTGAACTGACCTATCAAGTGCTTTAAACTGGACCATATCCCTTGATGCACTGGGGTACCCATAAAACTTCATTACAAACACTGTTAATAATGGTTCTCTTAGTTCACATAAAGATGGTTCTATTATCATCCTCATCATCAGATGTTCCACGGTATCGGGGTATGGTCAGTGAACTGGACTGCTGGATGGAGTGGATCGAGAACAGGATGGCTGAGGAGATCTATGAGAACCCGGTCACAGATGACTTTGATGACTTCATTGGAGGTATTATATTCTCATTAGAGGCTATTGATAAACAGTATCTGTGGGGTCGGATTATTGGGTGGCGTTGGTCACTCTATAGAATCTAGTATCCCGATTAATCTGGTCAGATATTGAAATGCAGCTACAGGTATAAATCGAATGAATTATCATTGCTAAGGATGGTTATTTAATAAAATTAATATTAGGCAATTGTTCATTGCTTCAGAAATGGTGATTGGGTGTTGACTATTTTGTTCAACAGAGTATTGTATTTAAATAAAGTTATTATTAAGGCCTATATTAAAATATACTTTGTGTGCTGGAACCCGACTGACCGCACAAAAATGTAGCGACTATGTGGATGGGATTTTTTTTTAAACAATTTCTAAAAATGAATGATGAACTATTTCCATCAACGAGAAGAGTGCCTGCCACAGCATGTGTATGCTCGTGAAAGGTGCTTGTCGACAGATTTCGCTATGATTGTGCCGTTTCTACAAAGACGGTGGTCGAACCTTCTATTGAATTTCAAGCAGGCTATTATGGCATCCATTTTTTACCTGAAAGTCAATAAATATCCAACAAGGTTCTGTCGAGAACATTATTGTGGATGGCCTGAGGATCGGAACTGAAGTTGATCTTTCATGGTTGATTCTAGTTAAGTTCAATATTCACTGACTGTTTATTATAATGTTTAATTACAATTATGTCTCCCCCAACTATGTTGGGGGGAGACATCTAGTGTTTGTGCTGTCTGTCTGTCTGATTGGATGGATGGATGGATGTCTGGATGGATGTCTGTCTGTCCCCTTACCTTGTCTGCAAGATATCTTGAGAAGTACTGGATGGAATTTCACCAAACTTGGATGGAAGCTTCATGGGATAGCCTCCCCATTTGATTAGGTTTTGGTGTGTGTGTGTGCATTCATCCGTGTCCGGTGTCCGTCCGTCTGTCCATCTACTGGTACATGTATATACACGCCTTGTCTGCAAGATATCTTGAGAACTACTGGACGGAATTCCACCAAACTTGGATAGAAGCTTCAATGGGATAGCCCCCTCATTTGATTAGGTTTTGGTGTGTGGGCGTGCATTCATCCCACAGTGACTTGAGTAGCAGGGGGTGTCTTCGTCGATGTTGTTGTTGTTGTGATTATATATATAATTTTTTTTTGCAAGAATATATTTATTTCCAACCTTTTCATACACCACAATGACAGTAGATGTCATAAAAATGCTTTATATATGTCCTAAATCGATCTACATACCCCTCCTCTACTAGATCTCCATCTCTAATAACAAGTGTGGTTACTTCTATATTAAAGAATTCGCCACGAATCCCGGTACACAATACATTCTCCACGATATGGCTGGTTTCCAGTAACTGATAAAAGACTTCCGAAGACTTTTGAAATCGAGGCCGAAAAGCTTCGAATGCAGGAGAACTTACCTCATTTAATTCTCCACGCCCGTTTAGTTTTCACCATAGTTCACGTCTGCTCATCCATTTACTGTTGGTTGTCTGCAGACACCCGAATTACCCCCTGTACCGGGATTCGTGGCGAAAGTCGGTATACGGCTTTAACATTAAGTAACCACACTTGTTATTAGAGATGGAGATCTAGTAGAGGAGGGGTATGTAGATCGATTTAGGGCGTATATAAAGCATTTTTATGACATCTACTGTCATTGTGGTGTATGAAAAGGTGGGAAATAAATATATTCTTGCAATAAAAATTATATATATAATCACAACAACAACAACATCGACGAAGACACCCCCTGCTACTCAAGTCACTGTGATTCATCCGTGTCCCGTGTCCGTCCGTCCGTCCATCTACTGGTACATGTATATACAGGCCTTGTCTGCAAGATATCTTGAGAACAACTGGATGGAATTTCACCAAACTTGGATGGAAGCTTCATTGGGATAGTCCCCTCATTTGATTAGGTTTTGGTGTGTGTGCGTGCATTCATCCATGTCCGGTGTCTGTCCGTCCGTCCATCTACTTGTACATGTATATACAGGCCTTGTCTGCAAGATATCTTGAGAACTACTGGTCGGAATTTCACCAAACTTGGATGGAAGCTTCAGTGGGATAGCCCCGTCATTTGATTAGGTTTTGGTGTGTGGGCGTGCATTCATCCGTGTCCGGTGTCCGTCCGTCCGTCCATCTACTGGTATATGTATATACAGGCCTTGTCTGCAAGATATCTTGAGAACAACTGGATGGAATTTCACCAAACTTGGATGGAAGCTTCATTGGGATAGCCCCCTCATTTGATTAGGTTTTGGTGTGTGGGCGTGCATTCATCCGTGTCCGGTGTCCGTCCGTCCATCTACTGGTACATGTATATACAGGCCTTGTCTGCAAGATATCTTGAGAACAACTGGATGGAATTTCACCAAACTTGGATGGAAGCTTCATTGGGATAGCCCCGTCATTTGATTAGGTTTTGGTGTGTGTGTGTGCATTCATCCATGTCCGGTGTCCGTCCATCCATCTACTTGTACATGTATATACAGGCCTTGTCTGCAAGATATCTTGAGAACTACTGGACGGAATTTCACCAAACTTGGACGGAAGCTTCAGTGGGATAGCCCCTCATTTGACTAGGTTTTGGTGTGTGTGCGTGCATTCATCCGTGTTCGGTGTCCGTCCATCTACTTGTACATGTATATACAGGCCTTGTCTGCAAAATATCTTGAGAACTATACTGGACGGAATTTCACCAAACTTGGATGGAAGCTTCATTGGGATAGCCTCTCATTTGATTAGGTTTTGGTGTGTGTGTGCATTCATCCGTGTCCATCGTCCGTCCGTCCGTCCGTCCGTCCATCTTCATGTACATGTATATACAGGCCTTGTCTGCAAGATATCTTGAGAACTACTGAACGGAATTTCACCAAACTTGGAAGGTTCATTGGAATAGCCCCCTCATTTGATTAGATTTTGGTTTGTGCGTGCATTTATCCTTGTCCATTGTCCGTCCATCCATTCATCTAATATACAGACCTTGTCGGCAAGATATCAGGAGAACTACTTGACACTTATTTCTACATTAATTTTATAGCACTTTCCCTTAAATAATGTGCCCACTCAAGGCAAGGTGGGAGGTTGGGGGAGACGTATGTTTTTGCTTAAAAAAACAACCAGCATAGGCTTCATGCCTGAGCGGCAACCCAAGGGTCAAAGCGGAACCTCTAGTTTTTGATTGCTGTTAATCTCTCATTGCAGGCATTTCAGAACCGACCACGGCAGGTGGTTTGATGACACAACAGCAAGGGTTAAAAATCATGGAAGAGCTGGTTCAGAGGGTGGAAGTGGTATATGTATTGGGTCTATTTCTGGTTGGAAAACATAGGAAAAAGGTAATAATTTTTGGAGTTTTGCTCGGTGCTATAGCTGGATGTACCCCAATGGGCACTGGTGATATGCCCAGTTCCCACCCTACACCTGATCCCTCTAGCTCGTATCAGTGTCGCATATATGTAGACATTTAAATAAATAATCAAAAACACAGATTTCGGTGTTTCTATGCTGGAAAGCCCTTGCTTCTCATTAAAAAAAGTCAAATTTGACCAGTCTTCTGTACTTGTTGAAAATGTTGGAGACAGTTGGAACTTTCCAAAGCACTACGAAACTTTTGAAGTCTTTGAAATATGACCAGCAGCTGTGTTGGATACTTCCCTGACGAGTTTGTGTGATAGCATTTCTAGATGTTCTGTAGTTATAACTCTGCTTGCAGTTTAATGACACTAAATATGCATGAGAAATTTAGTGAATACTCCGTGTCTATTATCCATGCCCTGGATCAAGACAAATTGTTGCCCTCAGACTTGGTTAGTGTATGCATTGTCTTGTGATCATTACATGAACTATAAACCAGAAATTTTCTTACATGTATAATTTAGCTGCAGTTTGGTTTAATGTTGTTATAAATTTTGAACTGTTCATATCCATGAACCACCCCATTTATCCTCTTGTCTGGTCTCTTTCCTTCAGGTACAAAGGAAACTAGCAGAATTGAAGTTAGCACCTGGTTTGAGTGACCTCTTTGAACAGTTTATCTGGAAATGTCAAGTGTGAGTATAAAGGTTTACTGTATTCTTGGATTGGTATGATGCTGAAAACAATCTGCAACACTAGACACTTGTGTTTATACGACATAGCTTGTAGTGACTCGATGTAAGTTTCCACTGGGTTGTGGGTTTGAATACCTGGATGGCTATGTTATTCTTTATTCTCTAGGCCCTATTTCAGGCACTCTCAACTACATTAACTACGAGTCCCGCCCGAACGCTGAGATTTTTACCCCTCAGCCTATTAGGCTGTGGGGTCTTGTCATCGGCATGTACGTCCAGTCATCCGGTCGTCTGGTCGTCAGTTGTCAACAATTCTTGTGACCGGTCTAGAAGCCAAACCGTTGCTTCTAGAGACTTCAAATTTGGTATATAGGATTGTTGGGTGGTCAGCCACAAGCCTATCGAATTTGGGTAATTTGTGGTGAATTTTGCGGTTTCCATGGCAATGTCACGGAAAATTCGTCAACAATTCTTGTGACCGGTCTAGAAGCCCAACCGTTGCATCTAGAGAACTCAAATTTGGTGTACAGGATTGTTGGGTGGTCAACCACAAGCCTATTGAATCTGGACTCGATTGGTTGGAAACTTTGGCGGCCATCTTTAATTTATGCAAAACCGTCACAGCTTTCTCTTTACCAAGTTATCTTTAGAACGACTTACCCTAAGCACACTAAACTTGCCGTGCACATCCATATGCTCGTGACCCAGAACCCTATTAAATCTGGACCCGATTGGGTGGAAACTTTGGCGGCCATCTTTAATTTATGCAAAACCATGAATCTTGTGTATCTAGGAAATCATTTCGCTGTTCATTGTGAAACTTGGTATAGATTATCGATAAATCAAGAAACTTTAAAGGGAACGTAATCTCTGCGGTAAAACACCGCGGGAATTATACAAGAGTCCCGATAGATTAAAAAAACCGTGACAAATATTTTTTCTCATTTTTTTCCAATGAATGAGACAGATGCAAACATTGAAAATACCGTGATTTGAAATTTCTTGGGGGCGCCGCCATGTTTATTTTGGGCAGGATTTTTATCCAATGGGAAAGCGTGAAATTCAGTTGTGCCGATAATCTCCTACGTCATCGGACATTCTCTGCGTCGAGATAACATGGCCACATATGGTCGTTTTCATGCACTATTCAGTTCCCCGACTAACAGAGGCAATGTTATAGATTAGCTTTGATGTAGAATACGACCTGATTCTAGCAGATATTCTATGATGCCGGGCTGCTCTGCATTTGGCTGTCAAACATGGAGGCCTCTATGTTGTTCCAGTGTAACGAAGTTAAAATGTTTAGTACTGCTTTGAAAAAATTCTAAAAAAATATCTGATACACGATTTGGATTCTATGAGAAAAAAGCTTTAACTGGCCATGCAAGGTTCACCAGAGTTTACAGTACGGCGCATCACGTTGGGCACACCGGTTCTCGTCAGATCACCGAAGTTAAGCAGCGT
Organism: Hanleya hanleyi; assembly: GCA_036873755.1. Classification (NCBI taxonomy): domain Eukaryota; kingdom Metazoa; phylum Mollusca; class Polyplacophora; order Lepidopleurida; family Hanleyidae; genus Hanleya; species Hanleya hanleyi. Next base: position 35,132 of record JAVTVY010023893.1, on the reverse strand, counting down.
TGAGCTCGGTCAATACTTGGATGGGTGACCGGGTGCTGTACTGGCTGGGCTGATCAGTGTCCAGAATAATAGGAACTGTGGACACTCTCGTGTTCTGGCACATGTAGGCACCGTCGTGATATGACTGAAACAATGTTGAAAACGACGTTAAATCCTACTCACTCGCTCACTCACCAGAGTTTACGTTCCCTTTAAAGGAATGACCAAACCAGTTTCCCTGATTGGGTGAAAGCCTTGGCGGCCATCTTTAAATTTATGCAGAATCTTTAATGATGTATTTCTCTGATACCATTGAAGTGTTCTATATGAAACTTGGTATACAGCATCGATGTATCAAGTTACTTTTAATGAATAACCACATCACTTCATCTGAGAGGCGGGAAGGCTGGCCGGCCATTTTTAATTTATGCAAAATCATTAATGATCTCTATCTCTGATACCGTTTAAGTGCTCGATGTAAAATTTGGTAAACATCGTCGATGCATCAAGAGACTGATGATGAATGATAGAACTGGTTTCTCTGATTGGGCAGAAATCTTGGTGTCCATCTTTAATTTATGCAAAAATTTTAATGATGTATATCTCTGATACCATTTAAGTGTTCTATATGAAATTTGGTATACATCATCGATGTATCAAGAGACTCGCAATGAATAACCACATCAGTTCCTCTGAATGATGGGAAGGATAGGCAGCCATCTTTAATTTATGCAAAATCATTAATGATCTCTATCTCTGATACCGTTAAAGTGCTCGATGTAAAATTTGATATACATCATCATTGCATCAAGAGACTTACGATGAATGACAACTGGTTTCTCTGATTGAGCGGAAATCTTGGCGACCATTTTAATTTATGCAAAATCATTAATGATCTATATCTGATACCATTTTAGTGCTTCATATGAAACTATAAATCATCGATACATCAAGAAACTTACAATTAATGACCACCAATTTCTCTGATTAGGTGGAAAACTTGATTGCCATCTTTAATTTATGCAAAATCTATACATCTGGTACTGTACAAGTGTTTGACGCAAGACTTTGTATGCATCATCAGTATATCAAGAGACTAAAAATGAATGACAGAACCGTTTTCTCTGATTGGATGGAAACCTTGGCAGCCGTTTTCAATTTATGTAAAATCAGTGATCTATATATCCTATGATACTGTTCAGGTGTTCAGTATGCTTAGTATATGTCATGATACATCAAGAGACACGTAATGACTGCCGGTTTCTCTGATTGGATGGAAAACTTTGCGGCCATTTCTGATTGCAAATTTTTTGATAATCCAGCCCTCACAATTAGGAAAATTCTCCACGGCAAAAAAATTGCTGAGGAGAAATCAATTTGCCACGGCAAAAAGGGCTTCACCACGGCATTTTTTTTTGCAGTAGATCTAGTTTTCACTACGATATTTAAATGACTTGCCCAGGATGTCTGCTGGAATTCACAGATTTTCTACTAAAATTTGATGTATTCATTTTTGTCATATCAGAAGTTCATAAAATACAGATGAACTTCTGGTCACATGTACTGACCATTGAGCAAAAACTAAAAAGTTTTTTTTTTGGGGTAACAACCTTGCTACAAACCATGCATTGGTAGGTCGATTTTTAGTTTTATTATTTTAATTGAACTTTTTCATGATCACATACCTGGTGACAGTATTGCTTCATGGGAGTAGAGAGTTTTCCTGGTTAACAGATATAAGTTCAATATAAGATAGTTTCAGGAATACCCTATATTTCTTAGATGAATTAAAAAAAAAAGGTAAAATAAAAAAAAACCTAAGTTATAGGTGGTGGCCTGTAGGGTTAATCAAACAAACAATATTTTAAGTTTTGCATTGGCTTCTTTGCAAACAAGAATGAATAAAAACTCTGATTTTCCTAACTCCTTCCGGTAAAGTTTTTGTTTTCCGCCTCCAGAATGTTCAGCACATCCAACGACAGCCTAATATTATTGCCGCTTCTTGGTGTGCCGCGGACTTGCCCATATAGTCGGCCGGAGGCATTCCATTTTTTTATTACCTCGGGTTTCAGCTATCTATTTATCCGATACGGCGATAGTGACAAAGCCATGTGGTCGTAACATGTTGGCCGATCTTGCACGCCTCAAAAAGTAAAGAAAATTTTGAGCACAGTTTCCACCATCGTCCGCCTGTTCAGGCTTTATGCACGACAACCTCAAATTTTACATTTCACCATTTCGTCAGCCTCGACATGCTCTCATACGATGGCAAAGCAAAACAAATTGTCACTGTCAAAACTTTTAAATACCGCTGTGCAGGAGAATGGTAATTGTAGGGGCTTACGTGGAGTACGGTAACTCCAAATGTCGGGCAAATTATATTCAGGGTAATGTATGAAAACATGGAGTATATAAGATATTTAGTGCCAGCTGTAATTAATTAATTTAAGATTACTACTCGGTTCACTATTTCAGGTTGCCGTGCCATTCATAATACAATAATACATAATCCTAACTGTACGTGAATTCCCCTTCATCGTAACCCTCATCATTCCCTAGAGCACTCTCCTCCTATGCGGTCGCCTGTGCTATTGCGACAACGAAGAAACGCCAGCGGAGAAATGACCTGCATGATGGAGAGTGACAGACATCCAATTGAAGATCTGTGCTTTCCAGATCGGGAATGATCAGCTGTCTGTCAGTTCTTGGAAAAGTGCATTTTGTCGACCGATGTCTCCAAATTATGCAATCAAACAACCACAGCACCAGTAGCTGTCTCGTTTATTAAAACCAAATTTATTAGCAAGAAAAGCCAGTTCAAGGAGATGTATTTTACCATCGACCGTATATTGTTTACTGACAACAACATCACTTTACGACCCACGGCAAAAAAACTGCCGTCGCGAAGTGATTTTACCCCAGCATTTACCTACCACGGCAAATGCCGTTTGCCGTGGCTAATTGCGAGGGCTGTAATCTGTATGTTTGTCACTTGACTGCTTGATGTCCCTGATGTTTTCAAAGTAGTATGGTTCAAATTGAATAGATTTTGAATGGCTGGCACCCAGAGCCGAGGGGTTTTAGATGCGCAGCTTCCTATTCCTATCAAAAACTCTATATTACTTGACTCCCACTGAAAATCGGAAGACTTTTATTATTGTTCAGATTATTATTAGGGTTCAAAGCAAGAATGGCTTGAAGCCTTTTATTTTTGTTCAGAATATTTTTGTTCTTATTTTTCGCATGTGATATGTCAAATTATTTACTACATGGCAGTGTGACTAACGTCACAGGACCTACAAAGTAGGGTTTGATATGATTTAAGTGTGTACTCGAGAGATGGCTTGGTGGCCCTATGTGCTACCGTGAGAGAATTTTTTTTAGCAGTTTCCAATTGACAGTGGGTACTATTAACTTCCCCAGGTGTCGCCGCTAGTGAGTCATTAGCGTAGCAACTATTATCGCCCTCAGTTCCTATTACCCTGGACGCTTATCAGCCCAGCAGTACAGCACGAGGTCACTCATCCAAGTCTTGACCGGGCTCAAAGTCGCTTAACTTCTGTGATTTTACGAGAACCGGTGTGTCCAACGTGATATGCCGTATCAGGGAACCTTCAAAAGTCACAGTGAAACATACAGCCAAGGGTTCCTGATGGGCCTGACTGTACTTGCTGAGCCATCAATAAATAATTATAAATCAAATTTTCATCAGAATTCGCTCAGCTAAGTACTTGCTGGTAACAATGCCCTAATGCACGTTCATGCCAAAAATCAAGGTTCTAATGTCAACAGTTCTCCTTATTTTGCCGACAAAAGGATTCGGATGGACTGACAGACTCACTCGCTCACTCATTACTGGACAATTTGCAAATGGTAGCCTACTTCGTGGGAATAGTTTTCCAATTCATGCAACATCCAACACTGAATTTATCACATTTTAATCTTTTACAAGCCACTGCTAAAGCATCTTCTGCATTCAACAAATCTTTCAGGCTTTTACGTATGCATTTTCTATTCATTGTGTACCAATATACACTGACTAAAACTGTCTGGCTGACCGGTTGTTGCACCTTTTAGGTGCTGCCTCATGTTTATTCTAGTCAGACTTAATGAGGTTCAACCCTGCCTCGGGGCTGCCTCCCGTATGTCCTTTGCCTTCAATTCTTCTGAACCACCTTTCAAACCCCCCCTCCACCCTCTATCCAGAGAGTTAATGTATCTTTGTTTTAAACAGTTAGTCTCGCTGTTATCCCCAAAAGAGAGCTCTCGATGTGATGCCCAAAAGAGGGCTCTACATGTTGATCTTTGAAGCCCCTTTATCACATTTTTCACACCTGCACGAAAATCGACTGTTGAGCTCCTCGAGTTGAGCATCTAAAGATGGTCTTTTCATCCATTCCATTATACAAACTGTAATGGTTGAATACCAATTGTCTTATTTTCAATCCAGACTTAATTAAAAGTTAATTGAAGGTAAAAAAACTATTGTTCACGCTTTCCTGTATGCAGTCATGGCAAAAATATATTTTCAAAATGTATTTTATTACTTACAGTCAGAGGTATAACAGCAGACATCGGTTACGTGGTCACAATGCCGCCTGTGAATGTAGTCCTGTGAGTATGTCTGTTTGCATACAGACTAAAATTTGTTTGTCCCGACAACTGGAATGACATCGTCACAATTTAGCTGAAAAATTGCTCAATCCAATTAGAATTAAATCCTATCTGCTCCCCCATTTGGATGGGACACTTGTAGGATCTAATCCTGAGAGCTATTCATAGTGCTTTGAAGGGGACATAATGGTTTGGGCTTTTTGGTTGGCTCGAATCGGATGCCACGCTGGTGGAGTATCTTCTGATGTTGCCACACTTCAGCCAGTTTGGTGCCATAATGTGGGGTAGATATATGGTTCGGCCCTCAAAATAGAACTTGAGTTAAAACAGATGATTACCCTAGTCCCTCTCCCCGACTGCCAGTAAAGTAGCTCAGATGTGGCCGTGATGTCATAAGGCTATTAAATATTGATGACCTGAGCACTCTGAACACCAAATTCAATTGAAATCCGTAAGAATCCTACCTAGTGACATATACGATTGGGGACCATTGATAGGATATTAATTTATTAAGACTGAAATATTGCTGAATGCGACATTGCAAAACTGTTTACTGAGTCGGTCTTTCATCTAAGGTTCTATTGTTCAGGCCTGTGTATATACTATTATAGGAACCAAGCATGCCTCCATCCATGCATGCCATTGGTTCTGTTTCAATGACAGAAACCGAGCCATTCTAATTTAATGTTGGGGACTAAAAGTTTCGGAAAAAATATAAAGCCCCAAATACTGGGGCAAAAAAAAGGCGATCTGGCCTGTTTTCACGTTGGTGAAATTTATTGTATGTTTTCAACTGTGACCAAGACAGTTTCATAAAAGTAGACTATTCTATGAAATGCACAGTACTGTAGTTATCACTGGGACCACAATAGACATGATAGACATTGTCCTGTCCTGTGGAGTGCACTAGATCCTACCATTCTATAATATATCAATATTTTCTGTTTTCAGGAAGTGGCTTTGAAGATCCAGTTTCTCAGATTAGTGCACAGTTTCTGTGATCATTCAGAGTAAGTTTTCCTCCTTTTCACAGGCTTATGTTTGCCTGTGATCGTAAATTTTCAAATTTGTTTATCCACAAACTTGTCCGCTTCACATTCATCCCTTTGATTGGAATGTTGATGTATTACATGGTGTAATGTCATCATCCTGTTTGAATATGAATATTTGTTTTGGGAAAGCATCAACAAATTGATCTAAAATTAAACATTAAAATGTGAACATAGTCATTGCTGCTATTCAAAATTGTCAAGACTTGTTAATGATATTGATATTTATTACCTCTTTCATCAGAAATTTATTTTCACATAGATTGCCTTTTCCGAAAAAAAAAAATTATTACTTCTGAAGTCTATTTCCCAAGTCTACTGACTTATTGAGATTCCCAGTTATCGAATTTTACCACACAGCTTGGTCTAGTCGGTAGAGCATCCGCCTCGCAAACAGGAGGTTCTGGGATTGATCCCAGGCCGAGTTCTTTACCCGAGACTTGAAACAGGGGGCTTGTTACTTCCTCACTTGGTGCTCAGCATTAACATGATAGATCAAGGACTGGTTGGCTCAGTGTCCAGATAATGTGATTGGATGGGCTCAGTGTCCAGATAATGTGATTGGGTGAAAGTATCATGTCCACTTGTGGCACTGTGCTCCCATGAGGCAGCACTGCGACTGCTTTGTTGCTTGTAGGTACACTGAAAAGTTGATGAAAGTGATAACTCCTATTCACTCGGTTTCTCACTCTACTGACTTTGAAATATATAATATTGAGTTTTGCCGAGTTATCTACTGACTTTGACATCCCTATTATTGAGATTTCCGAGTTATCTACCAAGATTGACCTCTGTAATATTGAGTTTTCTGAGAAAATATTTCACCGATAGGTTACTTACATTGAACTGATTTCTGATCTCTTTCCTTTCAGCTACAAGCATCTACTGTTATCAAAGAATGAACTGAACGAGTTGAAGCGAATCAGTAGTATGTATATTTTTTTTTCCTTGATACAAAGTTCCTTCGCAATCCTACCAATATCGTAATTAGCATATTATATTTTCAAATAGAGCCCAAAATAAAATCCAAACCTATTGGATTGAGAAGTTCATGAATAATTTGTGACTTCACAAGTAATTTTGAAAAGGCCTAAAAATTGCTGTCACTACTTCAAATTGGTTATGTGAAACTTGATGATTGCTACAGTCCTCAAATGGTATACAAATTTTAATGAAATATTGATTGATTTTAATCTGCTCGTTCATCCCTTTCAGCGAAAAGTAACAAAGAACTACCAAACATAGATAATGTTAACAAGTAAGTTCACTTCTGCCATCAGTAACATTGTATTTTAGAAGTGTTGCATAGTTTATGTGAAAGATTTAGGTATAACAATGTATTAAGAAATGGGTAACTGGGATCTTCTGGGTTTATGTATACACTATATCCAGAAGATCAGAGTTCTATTATTTTTGTAATATAGGTCCATTCATATTCACATTTTCTGGAACATTATGGTTTGTTAAAACAGTTTGGTTTAAATTAGTTGATGTGCCTCCTAATGTACTTCATGTACTGGACATTAAATTTAATTCTCTCTCTCTCCCTACATTCTGGATTGAAATTGCTATTGTATGGAAAACATCCTCCTTTGTAATGGAACAAAGCTTCTTTAACGATTCTTATATTTTCAAATCTCTCGTGTAAAAAATACAGCAAGTTGTTAGCCTTAAAATTGCCTAGCTGTAAAATTCCCAGTGTTATATATTCCATACTCTGAATGCACACCAGAGATCTGAACTTTGTATTCATTAACATTATATATTAACTAGCGATGTGTTTTCTTCAGACAGTTGATGTGTCGGGGCAGTAAAGGTCTCCTCACAAAGATTGTAGAGGTCATGAAGAAAGAACCCACCGCATCAACATTCAGGTAAAGCCATTCAGGTTCTGATAAGACCGAAGTGGTTGCTTTTAGGAGAAGGAAAGTAAACAAGCTTCATGGACAGAACTTTCATTTCTATCCCCTTTCCAGCTTCATGACCTTGTGAAGTTTGTGCAAATAAATTTTCAATTCGGGAGATGTATTACTTCCAGTACTTTGCCTTTGTCTAATAGAAAACGTAGGAACTGTCGATTGAACATGCCAAATGCGGCATTGCTTTCTGAATGGAAATGTCAGAAAATAAGGAGCATAGATTTCTTGGCGTAATCGGCAAAAAAATCGTAGTACAAACATCAACATAATCTGACCGGTAAAATTTACCAATTTTTTTTTTTCGTCCGCGGGTAATAAATTAGACTATTGCTGTTTCAAGCATTGTCTGAAGGAGGGTTTCAATTTTGAACAGGTTTAAAAAATTTCATTAGTGCAAGTTGAATAGTTTTTGTGAAATCATGTTGACAACCGAGTTGGGAAGGACCCACAGATGGACTGAACAGAGAGAATTACCTTCCTAAAATGGAGGTAAACAGGTCATTTTGCCCAATAAAATCAAGAATACAATGAACTATGAGACTTCCGCCATAGGCCACCATGGACATATATATCTGCATCGGATGGTATTAAAAATAAACAACTTGTCACCTATCTAATTTGCATAATACTATACCTGTTTTGTTAAAATTAGACTATGCTCACTTTCATTGGAATGGAAAATCACTATTACGTCCTGCAACAATCTATAAGCTAAGTTGGCTGAAGATTTTGTGGTGTTATGAGTAAATTAAAAAAAATTAAGCAAAAAATCACCTTTTTACCCTTATTTTACAGAGGTAGTTCTCTCTAACCTGCTAAAGTGTTGTCACCCCAAGGTGGACTGGCATGAGGATTCAATGAACTGTTTTCTTCAATTTCAGGTTTTGGCTGGCCAGAGCCGTGGAGAGTTACCTAAGGGGGAGCACTTCGTACTGTGATCAGGTGTTTCTCATGAGGAGAGGGTTATTACAGGTAATTTCCTTGTCCTCTTATGTCTGCTTTCAGCAAAAAGTACATTGGATTGAGGCCAGCCACCCATATATCTTTTATGCTATCTCCCTATGTTAAATGACTGTAATCCACCTCCCCCCCCATATACCACAGAAATGAATGCCATGCACATTTCCTTTGGAACCACCCTAATTTCTAACTTTACCTGTAGTTAAAGTGATTTTCAAAACTTTGGAACTAAACCGATTCATTATATTTTTGATTGAATGCTTTCCTGACTAAATTGATTTTAATGCTCTTCACATTGAACTCCCCAGCCTCGATCAGCATTGGAAATTTTGACCGATTTTACATTTTGTAAGATATTCCATGGATAGCAGCCTATCTCTTTAAAATCTAGTGTTGTTATGCCCCCAATTAGAGGGGGGGCATGTAGCGATCGCTTTGTCCGTCGTGCCGTCTGTCCATCCGTCTGTCCGTCCGAGTTTCTTGTCCGCGCGATATCTCGGTTAATATTTGATGGACAGGATTGAAACTTGCATGGAATGTGCCCAGTACCTCGTAGTTGTGCAGCGTACAGTTTTTTCCGAGTTTCGGTATAATTTTCAAGAGTTATGGCCCTTTTTCTGAAATCTCTGTGAATGGGTCTTGTCCGGGCTGGATCTTGGTTAATATTGTATGGACAAGTATGAAATTTGCATGATATGTGGACAGTGCCCCACAGTTGTGCAGCGTAAAGTTTCTCCACGTTTCGCTTATATTTTCAAGAGTTATGGCCCTTTGTTCCTGAAATCTCCATGATTTGGGACTTGTCCGGGCTGGATCTCGGTTAATATTGTAGGGACAATTATGAAATTTGCAGCATATGTGGTCAGTGCCCTGTAGTTGTGCAGCATGAAGTTTCTCCGCGTTTTGGGTATATTTTCAAGAGTTATGGCCCTTTTTTTCTTCAAATCTTTGTGAAGTGGGACTTGTCCGGGCTGGATCTCGGTTAATATTGTATGGACAAGTATGAAATTTTCAGGATATGTGGTCAGTGCCCTGTAGTTGTGCAGTGTGAAGTTTCTCTGCCTTTCGCATATATTTTTAAGAGTTATGGCCCTTTTTTTATTCAAATCTTTGTGAATTGAGACTTGTCCAGGCTGAATCTCGGTTAATGTTGTATGGACAATTAAGAAATTTGCAGGATGTGTGGTCAGTGCCCTGTAGTTGTGCAGCGTGAAGTTTCTCCCCGTTTTGCTTATATTTTTAAGAGTTATGGCCCTTTTTTCTTGAAATCTTTGTGAATTGGGACTTGTCCAGGCTGGATCTCGGTTAATATTGCATGGACAAGTATGAAATTTGCATGATATGTGATCAATGCCCCATAGTTGTGCAGGATGAAGTTTCTCTGCTTTCGGTTATATTTTGAAGAGTTATGATCCTTTGTTTATCAAACCTAAGTGAATGGGATATATTTATTTGTCCAGACTGGATCTCAGTCCATAACCGATTTGGAAATGGCTATATATATGTCATTCTACATTCCAAAGCAGACCACATAGGTCCTGAAGCATGAAATTGCCCCAAAAAGAGTTAATTGGGTGCAAAATTCAAAGTTTACTGATCGCTTCATAATTTCACCACAATATACTCCCAAGGAATGTAGGTCTCATTTTCGGATTGGACGAAAGCCCCGGCGACCATCTTGCATCAAAACATTGTATTATCACTTGTTGGTCGATACTTTGAATATGTATTATGCGAGGCATGGCAAAAAAATTGACTGAAATAGAATTTTCATAATCATTAAGGCCTCCACCGACCAATACAGAACAGAACAATGGCGGGGCAGTGTCAGATTAAAGCGGAAGGGGGGGCATACAATTGAGCAATCTCTGATTGCTTCCTTCCTGTGTTGATTTTCGTAAGAGAATATTTACCCTTATCCACCTGAACAGCATTACAGACTTTGGTGACTCGTCTTTCCTGACTGATATGATAGAACCGATGGGTTCAGTTCATGAAACTAATTTTGTCTTCTATTCTTCGTCTTTAGCATGTAGCTGGTAACATTGTTGATCATGAGATCCGACATAAGGAAATTCTGCAGAGCAGTTTTGACTTGCTGGGCGAGATGATCAAATTCAACATAGATGCATTCAAACAGTTTGACACCATTCTCAACACACCGGAAAGAGTAAGTATTGCAGACCACAGCAGATCTAATATTCCTGGTTCCAATGTGCTCTGAAATGACATGGAAATTTGAATTTATCTGCACATGGCTGGGAATATGTGAAAAAATATTGTTCAGGCTAAATCATCAAATATGAAGAAAGTATATTCTGACAGTCCATGTATCCCTTGTACAACTCCAAGATTTCATACACTTCATTTCCAGTCCTTTTCCTTGGCCAATGGTTACTTGCCGACGGGTGGTGGTTCTCACCAGGTATTCTGGCTTCCTCCACCAACTGACTGTCACCACATGAGTGAAATAACCTTGAGTGTGGCATTAAACTAAATTTCCCCACTTTCCCCAATTGGCCAGTGTTGGCCAAAGGTCTGATATCGATTGATCTCCATTCATTGAGTATACTATACAAGGTGTACTGGAGATTAGTTTGAACATTATTGCAATGTGCATTTTCAACAATAAATTAAGAACTAGTAAGGCTGACTATAGCTCTGGTATAGACTTGTTCTATACTACGTGCGAACAATAAATTGACTGCAAACCGATCACCAGATCGAGTTATTGGGAAAGTGCCGTACGGGCAATATTTGCCGAACCAGTTGACCATAACCAATAAAATAATTCGATTCTATGTCCACTTACCTTTCATAAAACACCTTGTTTATGAGTGAATGTCCGTTTTTATCTTGGCAAGCGATATAAACTCGGACGAGGGGGGTAAAACTGTCCACATCGCCACCATCTTTACATCGATCAGAATGCTGATTACACGCCACAACAACTTGCGATAACCACTACACGCACAACGGCGATGTGGACAGTTTTACCCCCCTCGTCCGAGTTTAGACGTCTTGCAAAACTAAAAATGGACAGTTGCTGATAAACAAGATGTTTTATGAAAGGTAAGTGGACATAGAATCGAATTATTTGATTGGTTATGGTCAATTCGTTCAACTCGATCTGGTGATTGGTTTGCAGCCATAGCGTTGTTCTCGCGTAGTATAGAACAAGGCTATACCAGAGCTAGGCGGAGTAAAATAAATTTCTAGCTAAACAGGCACTGCCGTGTCAAATTATTTAGAGCCGTGTCCACCCTTTTTATTGCCCACAGCAAAAAAAAAAAAAATGTGAAAGTTTTTTTTTTTTTTTTTCATTTTTACACCTTTCCCGAAGATTAGCCAAAGTAATGTTAACTCATTCGGTACCGTAAGCGCCATTTGGCGTCGCAGATTAGGGCCTCCTCAACCCCATCGACGCCATATGGCGCAAAACATAACTGTCGTGGGAAAATAGAATTTTCATATCTAAGCATTGTCAAATGTAATTAAAGGCCTATATGTTTACGAAGCTTATTTTCTCTCGTAACAATCTCCGAAATTTGGATTTGACTAACAGAAAAATTATTTCAAGATCGTTGTTTGAAAACGCAGATAAAAAATAAAATCACGAAAATTTCCAAAATGAAGTCGGCCGTATACACGGCTGTTGGAATTCTTGTTTTCCTGGTCTATTCAGGAAGAAATATCACGTAAACCATACATATATCGAAACATAAGATCGCTATCTATCCGATTATATATAAAGCATTTTCGTATTGAATGAAAAATATAACGAAATAAAACTATATTCCGAGAAGAGATCTGTGAGAAAATCGCGCAGTTTTGGCCGACATTTGCAAATGTTCAAATACCTTGAAGTGGCATCCGATTCCTTGAGAAATCTGACGAATTCACGAGATATTTTCTGTCAAATTATCTGTCAAGGTACAGGTATATATCCATTGTTGAGAATTCCTACGATCGTATACGTTTGGTAACTTTATTTCCCAAATGTTCTGCTATTGTCCGACACCAACCCGTCATAACTTCGCTCCATTTTCTGTTTTGATTTCTTCCAATGAAACCCGCGAAGAAAGACGCAACCCGATTGGCTCGCCTACGGGGCCGTACGTCACATGAACGCTCTTATCCAATCCACTTGCCCAAAGCAGCGGGCTTATCAGAAAGATCATTTCTAAACATCCTTTTTCAATCCAATCAAATCTTTCGTTTCTCTGGCCATCCGATAGTGATTTTACTACGAGAAGAAAGCTGAATGAATGGGCTTTACTATGGTACGTCATTCATTGAAATCGGTTCAGGGAAACGGCGCATGGACGCGATTGAATCAGACGAGAAAAAAAAAACTTCTACTTCATTATTTTGCACGTAATATGATCACTATCAACGAAAATTTCTACCAGATCAAAACTTTAATTTATAAGTAATATGTGGATGAAATAATTTATGGAAATTATCATCTTTATCCAGGGAATGTATGTCTACAATCAGCTATAAATTTTACCAGCCAGAGATTACGTACATCTGAAACCAGACCATGACAATTTCGATGTTTTTTTTGTTGAAGCATTTTTTCAAACAGATAAAAACATGTTTTCATGAAATTTGCATGCATAATTTCATGTATAATTATAAAAATATAAACATAAACACAATTTCTGATGTTTGTGTATTTCATGGAGATATAAAGTTTCAAATTTTATTCACTTTCATAAACAAAATATTTTTGAAATGAACTTTTGGTCGACAGTTTCTGTAATGGGTGTTCGTGCACTGCACGCATTGAGACTCAGCTGTGGAGCTACTGGAACTGAGGCCAGAAATGAAGCTCGGTACTGAATGAGTTAACAGACATTGAGTCCTTGTCTTGTTTCATTCGAAGGAAATAGTATTATTGATAGTTGACTCTTCAGTACAATGAACGTTGTTGTTTTCATGCAAATTATATTAATTATTTATTAATAATTATATATATACATCAGTGTTCCAGAAAAGATGAATATATATGGTCTGGGCAAAAGAGAAACAAAACCCCCCAAAACATCTCCCTCCATCATCTTTTTTTCAAAAAAGTGCCTGTGAAGCTAGACATTAATGTTTTTTATGGCCTAAATTAACTTTTTGATTTGCCAATTGGTCCTGTTCTGTTCTACAGTTTGACAAGTTTGTCAGCACAGTCAACAAGAACTTGGTCGATTCCAACATGTTTATCAGAAGTTTGATCTTGTCCTATGAACATTTCCTCAAAGAAGAACCTCAACATACAGGTCAGTTGCCTCCCCTTGTCAAGTTGTGGCCCCTTGAACATTTTACCGCTATCCAGCTTGAACCAGTTTGAGATGGAATAACAACCGTGCAGTATGAAATGATAGTCATGTGTAGAAAAAATCAGCGACCCAAACCTTGGTTGTCTTTGAACAATGTTAACACAAAAATCCTCTGCCTATGGTAATCCATTGAATAATTTAATCACAGGAAGTGAAATTTCCCACCATAAAATCGGGGGTGATCAGGAAGTTGACAAAATAGTTCAAAATCACGCATATAATCTATTATTTCTTCGTTATTTCAAATGATTTTAGAGAGTGATCAAAATTTATTGGAACCACCGATTGAATTTTGTCCTCAAACTTTGAATTATTAGAGGTATTACATTAGCATTTATGAAAGCTCAGTTATTACAAATACAGCAGAATTTGAACATTTTAAAAATATCCTTTTCGAGATGTTGGGAATTGTTGAGAAAATAAATTGTGTATGTCCACCTAAATCGAGTATGTACAACTACTATCCTGGCCATAGAGACGAATGTTGCCCCTATTTCTTTCACATTGCACAAGGAACTGTTTTTTGTAGAGTATTGCCGGAAGGAGAGTAAACTCATGGGGTACATCTCCGACTTCAAGCGACAGCTGGAGTACCTCTGCAAACTCATCAACATTATCAATGTCCAGAATCTTACACAGGTATGGTCACTGCCTGATATTCAGAAGGATATTTTGTGGTCGGTAGGCAACCAGTGGTACCATTGACAATGTGGACTTGGGAGATATCGCCATCTCATCATCAAGAATCATTTCCAGACAATAAAAAGAAAACAAAGTTAGAAAAAAACATTCTCGTAGGTGGCAGCACGAGGTGGCAACTTTCAAAATTCATTTCTAAACAACCAAATCTTGAGACATTTTGTTTTTGAATTTAGACAATTGGAGATTTTCATTGCTCCCTTTGCTGCAACATGGAGTCGTGTTTTTATCAGTGATAATGGGAAATATGCATTAAATTACCCTATTATCTGAAGAAAGGACCATTCTGTTTATCCTGATTAATATTATGGCAACTAATAGTTGAGAATACGCAAGATATCACTAGTTTGATATCGCGCCTCGCTGTGCACGCTGAGAACAATGCCTGGGAGCACATTCCTTTCAAATTTGGCAGTACATTGATACTCAACATTTTCAAAATACATCACATTTTAATGGAAACTTAATGCTGTGTCAAATATCTGGCATACAAGCTGTTGTACCATGTTCATGCCACTGCATGCCAGTAACCTTTTGTTTGCTTGAGCATTATCTTGTATAATTTATCTTTGTTATATTGTAGGAGAATGTGAGTTGTCTAAACACGACGTTAGTATTCCTGATGTTCGCTAACCAGAAGAGTCAACTGCCGGCATACCTACAACAGTTGAGAGACGAGAATGAGGACATGCTGGACGTGAATGGATCTGCATCAATCATGAGGAATTTCAGGTACTGTGAGGCCATCCATAATAATATGCATACTATACTTTATATATTTACGTATAGGTCGTGGGGTAAAAGAGTTACATAATTACATGGGTTGCCTGATGCGTAAACTGAGTTATGTGCGGTGGTTGGTTACATTTTATGTTCAATAATATGGGTGGTGGGTGTATATTATATTTTATTACATGGGTGGTGGGGACTAAAAAAAAGTGCCTTCTATCCCCCCTTTTTTCTGGAACAGCTCTAACACAATAATTTGAGAACTGTTCTTTCAATTCACTCCAGATCTCATTTAGGAATAGCTCTCGGTCTATTGATTTTGTGGTCAAAGGTCACAATGATGTATTGTGTGGTTGGCAGTATTTAACATAAGTGAGATAGATAGAATAATACATAATCGAGGGGAAAATCTGGGATGCAGTGATGCAAGCTAATATGTAATACATGTATCTAGGTTATAATCTCATGTTTGTGTAAGTTTTATGAACATACCACATGCACTTGAATGCATGAAAGTTGTTAAACATAGTAATGGGTTGTATTAATTGAATTAACAGAGGTCATTACACTCTGAATTTTCTACTGGTCAAAATATCATTATTTTGTGAACCGTGAACATTTTGATATAATAACTGGTAGAAGTTAAGACTTTATAACTTTTGCAAGTTGGTCGCCTGACTGCTGACAATATTTAAAGGATTGATGACGGACTGCTATAATGTATTGTATTTGTTCTTGCAGAGATTTGCTGACATTCTGGCAAGACCACTACTTGCACAAGGACAAAGACTGCAGTGCACTGGAAAAGGTTGGTTTCCATGATGTCCAATTTCTTGTTCTGATTCGCAGCTTTTAAATTTCAAACTTTTCATGAAAGGAGGTTATTCAGGCCTTCATGTCTGCCTATTGTGAGGAAGCAGTGTAAGGCCACACAAATTCAATTACTTGGTTCTCAGGCCCCGCCGCGTCCCTCCAAAACCCGCCGCATCAAATTTTTTTATCCCATTCGGAGTAAAAAAAAAAATATGGTTCTCGAGCACCGCCCGCCTCACTAAAAAATCGGCCGCTAGAAACGTTTTATCCTGTCCTATTATCATTAAAATATGTGTGAAAATAATTCTTAGTCCGTGGAACAAAGCTTGCGACAAGGAAATCAATTTGATCGAGATCGGAAAAATGAAAAATGCGACAGACTTGTTTGGCACATGGACAAGTAAAGGGAGATAATTTCATCAACTTCCTTCCTTCTGCGCACCACGTGATCTACCGGATGTTGAATGTTGGCATGAAAGATGGCATGATGGAAACGGTCGGGAGTTCTCGATTTTGTCTCCACGATTGGATATCCCTACGTCGATTATATCTAGTCATGTCTGCATTAGTTTCGCTGACAATCGTCCGAAAGGGGACTGCTATATGTCCGTGGACAATATGCCCGGTATTAGATTCAACAACCGTCAAAGAATTTGTGAACTTGGCGTTTGTTGGCGGAGGAGATTTTGACTGTGTGAACGTGCCAGAGGAGTTTAAATCTGAAACATTCGAGCGCGTGGTGTCTGTTAATTCATCAAATACTGGAACATTTCAGAGGATTTTCACATCGGCAAATATAGGGCCTGTGGTCAAAACATATGGCAGATACTTTAGACATACTGCCCGATCTACATCTAGATCATAGGAAATCGGACTCGGGCAAGTAGGTGGTTTCAATTTTAGAATGACCGACGGAATAGTTTCATATAGGGGTAGTCTGGGCTATGGAAAACATGAGATACATGCTTCAGTCAGAGTTTGGGTGAAAAATTGTTCGTTCAGTTTGAATAAAAATTGAAAGTTTCAGATTTCCTGAAATCAGTAGTCCGGTCTTTCTTGTGAATACAAGACACTTCCCCCCCGACATTTCCCAACCAAAAAAGACATTTCCCCCCCAAAATTTTGAGTCACTTCCCCCTCAGTTTTGCCATTTGCCCCCCTACAAAAATATGATATTCTATGGTACACATATGCATACTCGACATAGTTTGGCAGTGTTCTCAGGGGGAATACAAAAGAAGAAGACACACACAGTTGTTGAATCATAATATGCACCTTCAATTTATTGTATAACAAATATAATCATAAGGTATAGCACCATGACACTAGCACTGATCAAGGAAACATTGTTAATACGTTAATACTGGTTCAAGTTGATCGGTGGGGACCAGTGGTGGGGGCGTTGATCTTAGCACATTGTCGTATTTTTAGCTGACTCAGGGTCACGTCTTCATCCCTGTAGGCTGCCCACAGCTCGAAGAGCTTGGCCTGTTTGGATCTTGTGGACAGCCGCTGATAGCGACAAAGTTTCTTTTCACCAACAAGGAGGATCTGTAGGGGTAGCTGGGATGCCTCGGCATGGAGGAGAGTGACGAGGATGTAGAACGGCAGATGGACACCATTGTTGGGATTTACCTTTGAAAACAAATTGCCTCACAACATGTTTATTATTTGTTATACAATAAGTTAAAGGTTTTTTTAGGAGGGGAAATGGCAAAACTTGGGGGGGGGAGGGGGAAAGTGACTCAAAATTTTTGGGGGGAAATGGTTTTTTGGGGGGAAGTGACTGGGGGGGAAATGGTTTGGGGGAAGTGTCCTGCACCCTTTCTTGTCAGTTGTCAATGAAGAAACAACAGCATCAGATGTGACCTTCAGTAGAATCTCAGAAAGATTCAGACCATTTCCTCATTGAGTTACTCATCAACATGCATGACATAGCAACCTGTGAAAATACAGATATCTTTTATTTATTTTAGAGATAAATAACATCTTCGAAAAGCACTGCTACGTGTACACATACAGAGGAATTTTGCGGGGGGGGGGAAAAAAAAAAAAAAAACCTGCCTCCCTCACCACTTTTTGGAAAGTCATGGCCTGAGAACCAATTAATTAACTTTGTGTGGCCTAACAAACAAATTCTAGCACAGCAAAGTGAGAAGATATAGAACCCAAATATTATTTGTCTCTCTGACTTCATTTACCATCATGTTTATGGGTGATGTCAAATTTTCTCTTTCAGAGTTCAAGGATCAGCTTCGATTACTGGAAAACAACAGTGACAACACTGGTGTCAGAAGACAGGACTGCGAAGAACGCCATCGTTCATTACATTCAGCCGTTATTGTCAGATCGACCGAACTGATCCGTCTTCATGTTCTCAGAACAATGGAGATTGTCTACTTGCCAAACATGATCGACAGCTGTCGTCTGAACTCTTGACATCGCACATTATGTTGATCATCATGTTGCTCTTCCGGGTCCCTGCTGAGTTTTCTCAACAGGTGAAGCATTTTTTACAGCGTCTACTGTCTGTTGAGAATGCAAGTGAACCTGTTGGGCCCTAGTGAGGGGTTGTCATTGTGTGGTGCGGCTTGGTGGGAGATAGGGTCAACTCCTCAGATTGGAACACTTAACGTGTCCTAGAAATGTTCTCCCCATTATCATGTAACTGATGGCAAGTCCAGTCTGAGCGGGACTGGTACACTCGTTCCATGCTGGCGTTGCTCCCTGTTCATTTGTCAAACTGGTGATGTGCATTAATGCAGGCATGTTAATATACTGCTCGACTCCCAACCACTGACCTCGGGCACTGTATGCCGTAAGAGTACTCGGCCAAGTAAAAGCCATGACTGTGCTAGACATTGGTTTATGCCCCAAACTCCTGTGCAGAGTAAAACACGCTAAATACTGAAAACAGGATTTGGTACACTGAGAAATTTAATTCCTGACTTGTGATATACGAGGTGGTCAGGCAGCCCCCTTGGTTCATATGAAATTAATTGTGACTGTGAAATTCAGGACACCATGGAACGCTGTTCATGTGATGGAGAGAGAAAAAAAAATAGAAAAAAAGCCCAACAAACATGACGAAGCAGTAATGACGTTGACAAAAGATATTAACAGAGGGTATATAATGTACGAGCATGTGACAAAATGGGAAATGTAATTTATTGTGGTAAAATTGTGTTGAAATGATATTCCCTTGACAACACACACTCCGGCCTCGAGTGATTACAAACCTGGGTCATTTTAATGTGTTTTTAAAAAAAATGTGGTAATAGTTAATTTTTAATGCCGAGACGAAAGCGGAGTATTCGATCATCTTAATAGTTGGATGTACTATTGTGAAAATGTGCTGCATGTGGCGATTAGCTTCAAAAGGACTGAATTATTGACGGGGATATAAGACAACTTGTATATATATGAGTGATTGGCTTTATTTGTGTGGCTGTTTGTATCTATTATTATGCACTCCTTCCTGTTAAAAGTGTACATATTTATATATTTACATATCCTGCAGTTTCCAGAACAGGTCGGTGATGACCACTGAGAGACACTTGATTGCACGGAGTGAACATTAACTCCGACAATTACTTTGTGGACTTGTACCGTAATAGTTTTCTTCCTGTCCAGTTTGTCAGTCTATTTAGACGTTTCACACTCGAGCACATGCAAATTATATATATTCACGGGTCTGTCTGTTGGTGTGCTTGTCTGTCGAAATGGAGGACCTACATTCTCTTGTGCATGCGTTTCTGTCAGTCTGAGACCAAGAATGGTGATGGGACTGTCAATCATTCTCAGTGCTAGATAAATTAGATTTGTTGTTTTTATCCATGTTTTATGTCCATTATTAAATTCAGCAGGCATGGTCCGTTAATTTAGCAGCAGTACTTAACAGAATGAGTGAAAGCAGGTGAAGTTTCATTATCATCGGACATCGCTTCCATTATGTCCCGTGTTCCGATTGGATGAATGGATCATTATCACACATTGTATATATCATGTCTGTTGTAGGTGCATGTCGCTCTGTTAATCCATTTGTGTAGTACGAACTCTGATCGAATATGTCCTTACATTCATTGTATAATATCTGTATTGCACATATATATATACACATACATGATCAACGAATGAAATTAATCTTCCCTTCTAATGTGTACGAGTGAACTGCTGCTTCATCATTAATTAATCATGGTTAATTATACCAGTTAATTGGAATCGTTCTATTTTATCACCTCATTCCCTTTCATCTTGAGATAGCAGGTGATTTGATACTGTCTAGTTAAAAACAGTCGATACAGAGAGACCTCAAATAGACCTTATATTTATTCAAAGATGTATTAATTTCTGAACATTAGTTTGACAGTTTATTGTTTCCAAGTTTCAGATTTTTTTTTTTTTTTCAGACAATTAAATTTAATGTAAGAGTAGAATTCTCTGTCGACGACTCCAGTCTGTACAGAATCGAATTTATGTAAATATTAAATTAGCTCTTTGATTTAAACTTGGATTTAGTTGCAGAGTTAATTAGATTAATGTAGAATTTATTAATTTAATGAAAATTTGGTCCACCGGTGGAAACTAAATAACATTGAGAATGGATTGCCTCTGTAGGATGTTTTAATTATATATTTATATACACATCGGGCACATAATTCTTTGGAATGGTTTTGATGCTTCAGACATGGTGTAAATTAATAAATGCAATATTGCATTCTAACTTATTCGTCCGATTGCAGTTTTTATCAGTTTATAAAATATTGAGCCTGGCCAGATATCTTATGAAAAGGAAAACTTGA
The DNA here is from genome assembly GCA_036873755.1 of Hanleya hanleyi. Classification (NCBI taxonomy): domain Eukaryota; kingdom Metazoa; phylum Mollusca; class Polyplacophora; order Lepidopleurida; family Hanleyidae; genus Hanleya; species Hanleya hanleyi. The sequence goes on along the minus strand of JAVTVY010023893.1, from coordinate 14,232 downwards.
CTCTGCAAGTCAACTATGATGCAGATTTCAGATTGTCATTTTAAGAAGTGTTGCAATACATATTTCCAATAAGAAATGATGGCCATGAATATGTTGTTGGCTCTCAAAATGCACTAAATGTCTCTCGAAATTTATGGTTTCACTCTGGAGAGAATGTTGAATTTTTTTTTTGTTCGATTCTAATCCAATTTATAATTTTCCATTTAATTTTATAGATTTTTTCTAGTTTCCATTTCTTTCTGCATGTTACTGCAGAGACCCTTTTTCTGTTTGACCTCTTCCATTTTTGACAGAATGATGAGAGATTTGACTGCTAGGGAACCAGGACTTTTAGGTGTGGAGATTTCAGTCCTTAACAGAAGATACAAACCATGAAAAACACTTGATTCAAGTCTTGGTTGATCCAAGTTCACTTTTTGTTGTGCAACAACACTTGGGTGGTGATTATCTTGAACAACATGCATTTAATTGTGTATACAGGATATGTGTGTGTGTGAATAATAATGCAGATTATCATTATCTCTTATCTATTTCTATCTGTGTATGTATGATTTTATCAGAGTTGGTCTCTTTCACAGTACTCATTATCACAATCATCCAACTGCAACGTCTGGGCATATTATACATTGAAAATAAAATTTTTATTCTGATCAAATCGGTCTCTTGATTTTTTTTATTATGTCTCCCCCCAACTATGTTGGGAGGAGACATCTAGTGTTTGTGCTGTCTGTCTGTCCGTCCACCCCCTTTCCTTGTCTGCAAGATATCTTGAGAACTACTGGACGGAATTTCACCAAACTTGGATGGAAGCTTCATTGGGATAGCTCCCTCATTTGATTAGGTTTTGGTGTGTGTGCATGTGTTCATCAGTGTCCGGTGTCCGTCCATCTACTTGTACATGTATATACAGACCTTGTCTGCAAGATATCTTGAGAACTACTGGACGGAATTTCACCAAACTCTAATGAAAGCTTCATTGGGATAGCCCCCTCATTTGATTAGGTTTTTGTGTGTGTGCGTGCATTGATCCGTGTCCGGTGCCCGTCTGTCCGTCCATCTACCTGTACATGTATATACAAGCCTTATCTGCAAGATATCTTGAACTACCCAACGGAATTTCACCAAACTTCGATTGAAGCTTCATTGGGATAGTCCCCTCATTTGATCAGGTTTGTGTGTGTGTGTGCGTCTGTCCAGTGTCCGTCCATCCATCCATCTACTTGTACATGTATATACAGGTCTTGTCTGCAAGATATCTGGATAACTACTGGACGGAATTTCACCAAACTTGGATGGAAGCTTCTTTGGGATAACCCCCTCATTTGAGTAGGTTTTGGTGAGTGTGCATTCATCCTTGTCCATTGTCTGCCCGTCTGTCCGTCCATCTAATTGTACACGTATATACAGGCCTTGTCTGCAAGATATCTGGATAATTACTTGACGGAAGTTCACCAAACTTGGATGGAAGCTTCAATGGGATAGCCCTCTCATCTGATTAGGTTTTGGTGTGTGTACATGCGTTCGTCCATGTCTGGTGTCCGTCCGTCTGTCCATCCACTTGTATATGTATATACAGTCCCTGTCTGCAAGATATCTAAAGAACTACTGGACAGAATTTCACCAAACTTGGATGGAAGGTTCATTGGGATAGCCGCCTCATTTAATTAGGTTTTGGTGTGTGTATGCATTCATCCGTGTCCATTGTCAGTCCGTCCATCCATGTAATTGCAAAGGTATATACAGGCCTTGTCTGCAAGATATCTGGAGAACTACAGTACTTGACGGAATTTCACCAAACTTGGATGGAAGCTTCATTGAGATAGCCCCCTCATCTGATTAGGTGTTGGTGTGTGCGCGAGCGTTCATTCGTGTCCGTCCATCTGTCCATCTACTTGTACATGTATATACAGGCCTTGTCTGCAAGATATCTGGAAAACTACCTGACGAAATTTTGCCAAACTTAGATGGAACCTTCATTGCAATAGGCTCCTCATCTGATTAGGTTTTGGTATCCATGCATGCATTTGTCTGGGTCTGTTGTCCATCCGCCTGTCCATCTACTTCTACATGTATAGACAGGCCTTGTCTGTAAGATATTTGGAGAATTACTGGACGGGACTTCACCAGCCTTGGATGAAATCTTTATTGGAATGGCCTTCACATCTGATTATGTTTTGGTGTGCGCACATGCAAAATGTGCTTGTCTGTCTGTCCAATTTTTGTTCACTCCAGATCTTGGAAACTACTGAAGGCAGATGCATGAAACTTCTATACAGTACAGCATGTATATTACAGGTGTGCCTCTTGTATCTTTTGCATCCTTCCCATATTGTGATCAGTTGCGAAATTTGATGCTTCACAATTACATGTAGTTCACAATGCTGTAGGTGTCGGCAATCCACTCATTGCTATATAAATCCCGACTCCTCACTGGGCTACTGCAACAATGAAAATCGCCTCTTCGCAATTAATATTTTTAGATGCACAGCTTCGTTTAGGATACTTACATTCATTTTATTGCACTTTCCATTAAATAATGTGCCCACTCAAGGCAAGGTTAAGGAGGTTGGGGGAGACGTATATTTTTGCTTAAAAAAAACAACCAGCATAGGCTTCATGCCGGTGTGGCAACCCAAGGGTCAAAGCGGAACCAGTGGTGGTTCTTCATCATTCTGCTGATCTTTTGAGGTGAAGCACTATCTAATTTCAGTATGGCCACCCCAGCAGCTTTCCCAGCAGCCATGTTGGATTTTTGAGGAAAAGACCTGGCACAGTTGGGTAAAGCCCCCGCTGTGCGGTTTGGACTGCCAAAATGAATTATGTACAAAAGAAACTTTTCCATTAGCTGGAAGTATATTATCTCGCCGTATGGTTTGAGTGATTTCCACGCCCTGGGTCAAAGATCTTGGGGGTTTTGAATAACAGCATCTTGAATAACCGATTTCTGCAAAATCCTCTGTTTTGAGGTGAAATGCCCTGTTTCCTCTCTGTATACATTTGAAGCCATGCAGTTCAGAAATCGAACCGTTTTTTGGGGAACAAGCTATGAACATGACCAATATTTCAAGGTAATGTTTATCTTGATTCACACTGGCTTCATATGTTTACGAAAGTGTGCTGTTTTCATCTCGTTTGCACAAATTGGCTACGGTAATTCAAGATGCTAAAAAGCCCCAAGAACCAGGGCATGAAAATTACACCGAGCGTACCGGTACGACAAGATAATATACTTCAAGCTGACTGAAAAATTTCTTCCCTACACTATATTTCATTTTGGCAATCCAAACCGCTCCTCATGGAGGCCAAAATCTCACTAAACTGCATCAGGCTGAATCCAGGGCATTTTCCCCAGTGGCCTTTTTCCCCTGTGGCCCTTTTGCCCACCCTATAATGTTGATGGAAAATACGAGATTATTTTAGAAAATGTCTGGAACTCCGTAGTAATAAAAGTGGATTTGTTTTTGTATTTAGGGGCAGATAACTCTTGCTGGGCCAGCATCTGAGCGGAAGTGAACTTTGACCCTGCGCAAGCGCAGAATACCGGATAAAAAATGGTGCTAAAAAAAATGTAAACAAATCCAAGATGGCCACCATGATGTCACAGTGAGGTCATGTCCAGCTCACATGACTGGAAGTGACATTTTATTGCGCATTATATTTATGTGCAGGGTGAAATACCAGCGCCCCCAGTCCCCCCCCACACTTTTTGAGACTGCAACATAAGCCCTATCTAAGGGGGGGGGACTGCAATGTTATAAATCCTCTTAGATAGCACCAGTCCAGCATTTAACATGACTGATATAGAGTTCAGCCCCCCCCCCCCCCCAGTTTCAAATGGGCTCCGATGCCACTGTACAGTGTACCATTGGCACTCCAGTATAATCAACTAGAGTTTTGACTGAATATTCCTCAAACTTTATGTCCCTTTAATTACGGGTTGGCCTTTTTCACCGTGAATTTCAATGTACTGTTATTGTACTGGTGCTGCATAATCAACTATCTCCCTTTTTCTAACTTTTGTATATAGTTTTCTTAAACACACTGATGTGAAATCATGTAGCCTACATAAAGAAAATCAATAAATTTGCAATCTACATAAGCACAGTATTAAATAATCTACTGGGATTGATATTTAAAAATTTAGATATGGATTTTGTCTATAACGGTACCATGCGTAAGTGTACTATGTATTGTTTCAGGTGTCCAGGCTGAATACTATTGGGAAATGAACAGTTTCATGGCCGTAGAAAGCAGCACAACATCATAATATGTATTTTCTGCTGGTTTTCGGACCGATTCTTCCAGAGAAAAAAGAAAAAACCCGTGCCCATCTTGAAATTGGCAGCATTTTAAGCTGGGCTGTTACAAAATGCGCCAACTCCCGATAGCACGGAGAATGCACTTCAAGATGGCTGCGCCCATGTGTTTACGTGTCGACATTCTTTTTATCTGAAATTCTTTGAATTTCTGTGATGTTTCTCTCCAAAACACAGCCATCACATATTCATCCTTAGGAAGATCAAGAAAAAGAGTGACGAAATGGTATGATTCATCCAATGCCCTCATTAATATATCAATCGAAGTGCGGAAAAATCACAAACGTCTTGTTGTTGTTGTTGTTGTTATTCCAATTTCCAGGAGTTCGTACATTTGACAGTCATCCTCCCTAGTTGTATATCTGTGAATCCACTCATAAACCGATTGGGCAACTCAAATATCTCTTTAATACTGCTTATTCGCTAGATGCTGCCTGCTCTCTTATTCTCGAATAAATACAATAACGTTTGGTGGCGGGTGGAAATAAAGTTATTTTGAAAGGAAGGATACACTCTTGGCAGATAGGGTAATCACAGGGACTGAGTGCTCCCACTATCACCGAATTGTGTTCTTTTGATTAACATCCGCCCCGGGGGGATATCAGGGTTAGTGGCGTTGTTGCTCAATGTGCGCAGCGATGGATGAGCATTCAGTCGGGGGAGAAGCACAGTAGAAAAGCTGACAGGAACTGTATATATAATAGACGAAACAACAATTCAGATTATCAATTTTATCAATTACAAGTGATAAATTCATTGTAGGATTTTTTTTTTCTATTACAAGTATATATTGGCTCTACTGAGAATATTTAAAATGCGCACTCCTGATCCCATCACAGACCAGATGTGATCCCTGTGTGACCCACTCTTTTCTCATGAGGAAAAATAACATTATCATTCTTGGATCTGTTGGCAAGAGATGGCATATAAGAATCATCAGTTCAGCAACATGAAGGATAATTTCTGACAGATTGTTTAGCTGGGGTCAGAGTTCTCTCCCATATAAAAAGAAACCACAGGGCCGCGCGACCATATCCCAGAAATAAATATTTCAAAAAAATATTTTCGGCTGTTCTGCAACACTTAATTCACATATATTTATTAACGAATAATTTTCCTTAATTGTCAGCCCAAATTTAATAAGATCTGTTTCATACTTTGCTTTTATTTAATTTGCTTCAGCGAAACAACTGTCCCAGTTTCCCATTTGGAATGAAGGTAAAAGTTAAAAGTGCTAAAACTTGTGAAGAATATGACGGATCTCATTAAATTTGGGCTAACAATGAAGGGAAATAATACATTAATACATGCGAGTTAAGTATTATAGAATGACCGAAAAAAAGAAAAAAGAAAAAGAATTCACTGGGATAAGGTCGCACGACCCCATATGGTTCCTCCCATTTTGCACGGGAGAGAACTCTGACCCCAGCCAGACAATCTGTCCGAAATTATCCGTCATGTGGGTGAAGGGTCTCGGAAATCGTAGAAGAAGTCCATGACTAGTCTACTCATTCCTCTCAGTAGCTGACTCATATCATTTTTCTGCCAGCCCATATTCTGACCCTTGCAACACAGCCCAGAATCGTTGAGGGAAATAATAATTTCGATTCTGAGATCTGTTTGTGTCATGTTGTTCGAAGTTTGCGGCAGCTTGTTCAACTAGAATCATAATGGATTAACTGGGGTAGCTGTAGGGTTTCTGGTTGTAAAAAGGAAACTAGGACCCACCTGTGAGGTTCCATGTGTGAAAAGGGATAGGACCCTACCTATGGGGTTCGTGGGTTTGAAAAGGAATAGGACCAAAACGTGATATGACTGAAAGGTTGTCAAAAGCGATGTTCAATCATGCTCACTCACTCATTCATCCATCATGGATTAACTGCATGATTTAGGAACATCATGTTCTAATAAATTTGATTAACCCCTCCCTTCCTGATTTTATTGTGTGAATGTTATAATTGCTGAAGCACTAACCCATACCAGCTGGTGCCATGTGAGCATGGATAGATTGTTCACACTACAGTACATATTTAACTGGTGATTTTCACAATAATTTTATTAAGGATCACAGCTAGACTCTCATTGTCTGTTCAATTTTGTTATCTGCAGGCAAAGGTTTGCACAGGCAATCAGGCATATCTTGAAGCCCATAAGGCTGTTATTTTACAATAACCCTCCCCCCGACTGGGAAGGTTAAGTTTTCTTTCCATTAAAGAGTACCGGTAACCAATGCTTGTAAGCATGATAAGTAAGTAGGAGGAAATTGAAGTGATGTGTGGTGATCTCCCCTACTAACTTAGGCCAAACAAAATGATATGTGTGTTTACTGCTGCCCGACCCTACCAAGCGAAAATGTGCCGATTCTCCGTCTTTTTACGACTTTGGCAAAAAAAAAGACTGAAATCCGGCAACCCAGCCCGTCTCCATGGCGGAGTTCTTATTTTTCCGGTTTAACTTTTTAAATGTCCATTGAATGCTGAAAGACCTCTGCTATGATAGGTTGATCGCTCACAAACTGTTGTGCCTCCGTCAATCAGATATTCTTCCATCTGACGTCGCCCTGATGCAGCCAACACGGCAGTAGCATCCATGTGGCGAAGGTTTGTTGATTTGTAGATAATTTTCCAGTTTAATCGATGATAACATAACATTTGATGGAATATTCGACCACAATTTACACTGACCTACATATACGGGGGAAAAATTTGAGCAAATTGTTTTGCGATGTGCCTACCTACCCTAAACAAAATATGTCCTATTAAATTTTGGAGTAAACAAATGAAAAAAGCCTACCTACCTACCCTATTTTCAATATTCTATTCACTCGCCCCTACTTTCAAAATTCATATAACTGTAAACACACAGATTATTTTGTTTGGCCTTAGGAAGCTGATTAAAGTCAGCAGCTGTTCAGTAGTGTATAACGTCCCTTTAGTTTACCGAACGGGCTTCAAACCTTTGAATTGTTTTTTTTTTAAGATATTAAAATACATTATTCACTCTAAATACTGAAGAAGTACGGAAAATTAGCATTTGAAAAGGAGTTGACATATCTTGTGAGCTGTCGGATAATATGGCTGGATCCACTCAAGACTGGATTGGCCAGCAAGCACTGTCGGTGACCCACATATGCTCAATTAACACATGATAATCAAATGATCATGAAATCATGAAATTAACTTTCTACAAACTTTTACACAAATAATATTGCAAATTAGGTAAGGTTTAACCTGGGTCATAACTTGGTTGAAGATACCCTGAATGAATAGCTTTCCGAAAATATTCAACACATTTGGTGAATTCATTTATTGCAATTTATGTGAGCACAAACTCACGTGTGTCGAAAATTTTATCGCTAGGGATACTGTAACCTTAACTAGTGTGATACAACATCCTTCATGTTCTTACACCAAAATCGCTGCTTATGTTTGTTTTGGTTACTTTGACCACTTATTTCTATTCTTTTCAGGATATGTCCAAGTTTTTGGATGATAATTTTGATGCCAAGGAATGGGTCAACTCTGCCTTCCGAGCTCACAGGGATCCTGGCATGTCCAAAGATGTAAGTTAACGATAACGGTCCAGCGTGTGACTCGCGCCCTCTATTCATTCTGTCCTCAAACTATCCCATCAGCTCTGCCATCACTAGCAGAGCCCGAGCTCAATCTTCACCACACATTATGAGGGTTATGTCATTCATGAATGCTAAACATGGTGCAAAAGAATCAACTTCACAAACAATCTTAACAAATTAATATCCTATCAATGCTCCCCAATCGTATATGTCGCTATGTAGGATCTTACTGATTTCAATTGCATTTGGTGTTCCGAGCCCCCAGGTCATGAATAGTCTTATGACATCATGACTCCATTTTAACTACCTGCAGTCGGGGACGGGGGATTATAGGGTCAGCATCTCCACTTTAGCCCAAGGTTTACGCCAAGGACCAGTCCATAATTCTACCCTGCATTATGTTGCCAACCTGGCGGGAGGGTGGCAACATCAGAAGATACCCCGCCAGCGTGGCGTGTCACTCCGCTGAGCCAACCAAAAAGCATCTACCATTATGTTTCCTTCAAAGCACTATGAAGAGCTCTTGGGATTGGTTGACACTCTCGTTAGTGCAAGCCAGTTAGATCCTGCAAGCGACATTATGTCACATATCCGAATGGGGAAGCAGATAGGATTTAATTTTAATTAGATTGCTTCAAACACAAGTCTGAACGTGTCAATCTCTCTTTCAATCTTTTAACATATTTAATGAAAAAATATTTTGTGAGTATTGGATTGTCATTAACCCTGGTATGTTAAAGCTAGCTTTGAATCAATAGGCCAACCAAATGCCAAAAATGTTCTACTACTGTTAATACAAATGAAATTTAACTGTGTAGTTCAAACTACTTAGTGTAGTCATGGTAGTGGTCACATCCAGTCCATCAAAACAGATAACCGAGTAATCGCCTCGAAAGGTCCCGGTTGATCTTGTATCACTGTTTTATATCTAAATATAACCCCATCAGATAATATGCTTATTGCATCAGCTTTGATTTTCAGCTGCTACTCGTCAATTGTTTTTGGTATAATCTAAGACGGCAATGGCAAACACCATCTGGAATCTGCTTTAAAAACAATGTTCATATCTGTACCACCTGTTTTCTCTTATCACTGTTTAAATTAAAAATGATGTTAAATACTACTACTCACTCACTCTCTCTTTTAAACATGGAGGTGGAGTGGTTTCCGCCTGGGTTGTCTTGATCTGAACAAAACATATTTTGATGGGTAGAAAGAAACACTGCTGCACAATATGTCAGATAGACTATATGACCCTCAAGAAAGTCCAAGCTGATGCAATAAGCCTAATAAATCACAATCTTCAGATCGAGATCAAACCAATTCTCGGTTCTGCCCTCCTGGCTTCGAGAATCCATCTCTTGTTCATTGGATGTGACTCCTTCTCCCTTACATGCCTGTAGATACATCTGAATGAGATAACAACCATCCAAAACCTGACAAATATTGGTGGTGACACTTATAAATATTAATTTTTGCATTTTTCTAATATCTCACACCTGAATTTTGTTGATTTTATTTTCAGCAACATGCGACAACTCTGGTGATGAAATTACAGAAATTTATACAGGTAACAGAGAAAATGTAGTGGAGACCTCCAACATTCCAAATAAATGATAACATTAAAGGTGCAAGTGGCTTATTTTTGCACAATCCGGGATTTTATATGCCCTAATATAATGTTTCAACCCTACCTCTTAAAAGGTCATTATTTTTCCAAAATGCCACAATAGTTTCAAAAATCTAAGAAAAATACATATATGTCCACAATTTCCATTCATTCCCATCCTGTGAACAGTGTAGCACATGTGACGATAAAATCCAGCTGAGGACAAAATAAAACCATCACTCCTCACTAATTATCTAAGTTTATACATGAGGAAGGTGGTGTCATCAGTGTTACAAGAACAGTACTGAGGGATTTTGAATTCTTCCCTTCCAGCCCCCACCTCCACCCCCACCCCAACCTTTGATGACAGAAATGAGTAGTGGAGCATTCAAGTATTACATACACAATTGTTTTTAATTCCCCCCCAGAGTACATAGAAAAATATTCAAAATTTAGTACTCCTCCCCCACCTCTACACATAATATTTGAATGCTCCCTAAGTATGGTCCAAGATGTGGTGGTTTCAGACCTCTCCCCCGCCCCTTTTATACAGTGAAAGTATCGAAAATCGAAATGGTAAACCCAAAACACTGTGAAAACTGACTATTGTTGTCATCTACAGCAATCCCTCTAATAATTCGACCCCCTATCAATATTCAATCATCCTCAATTTTAAGGACAATTCAATCAGTGGTTCAATCGTTATAATCACGAAGAAATAATGGATTGTATGCATGATTTTGAACTGTTTTTTCAACTTCGTTTTTTAATAAATTTGATCACACCCAGATCTTATGGTGGGAAAGTTTGCTTCTTTTGATTGAATTATTAGAGAGAATACTGTACATGTTTACCTACTCGGTCAAATTCTATGTGATCACTGAATTTTTGCGAATTTTCTATTTCCAGGAAGTTAACATCGTGGTGGAAGAAGCCAGTCAACAAGCTATCCAGAATTTACCCAAGTAATTTATTGATACATGTACTTGCTTCAACATGTCTGAAGTAAATATGATAACCTAATTTCAAGTAACTATATTCAGAGATTGATTTTGGCCATTATGTAAAGCTGTAATTTGTGCATGTATGGTAATCCCTCGAATAAGTCAATCCCCCTATCAAAGTTCAATCCCCCCAATTTAGGGACTGTTCTAATAAATGTGATCACCCTTAAAAAATCACTGGAAGAACGAAGAAATAATGGATTTTGAACCATTTTTTTTTCAACTTCCTGTTTTAATAAATTTGATCATCCCCTGTTTTTATTATAGAAAATTTCATTTCCTGTGATTGAATTATTAGAGGCATTACCGTAAGCGCAATGTACAGATTTTTCCATGCCACTGGGACCACGCTATGCTGAATCTTAAGCTACAATGCATTACATGTATGAGGGACGAGCACATTTGATACATTGATGTATGAACAAATTTATTCATTTTAGCGCATTCATTGACAGGAGTTTCCAATTAAGTGATTATTGCTTGAAAAAAATCCATAAATTATCTTAATGTATTTTTTCAGTGTTAATTGTTTTGTACAAGTATAATCACATTAATTCGTAGTATTATCAATGATTATTTTGTCTATGTTTAGGGTGATGCGCGAGATAGAAGCCGTCAAACAGGAGGCCTCATTGTTACGAGAACAGATGAGGACAGTCAAATATGATATACAGAAAGTAAGTTATGTGCTCTCGTCTACCTTCGCTGATCAAATTTGGCTGCTCCACATACCTCAAAAAGCTCTTCAGTAGTTACATGTAACTTTTTGATCCTGACTTAAGGAGTTTCATTACCTTTCACACACAAAAAAGTTGCTGGTAAAAGTCCCCTAAACTACAGTCCTACTGAAGTACTACTTGAAAGACATGCATATCCAAAAAATCTGATATTTTAACCATGTTGTTTTTCATGTAAATCAGTTTTGTCATCTTCATTTTATCCAGCCAATTTCTACGTTCCCACTTCGAACCTGCCTTGATTTATCTGACCCTTTCAGCGTTCAAAATCCGAGGTGTAAATTTCACCAGTTAACGACAAAAGAACCAATCAGAATGTACACATCGATTGCGAGTGAAGTCACATAGAGTGACATCATCCTCTATTAGCGGCGTCCTTCCTCCTAATATGGTGCCCACTAAGTAGGCCAGCCAATCAATAACGCTCTTGTGCGACCCATTTCAAATTTCAAATGTTTTCGAGGTCAGTGACGTCTCGTGTCTATTTATAAGTTATTTGAACATTGAAGGGGTCCAGATATATCAAGGGAAGTTCGAAGTGGGAACGTAGAAATTGGTTGGATAAAATGAAGATTAGTTTTGTATGAATGAAAGAATCTAAGAAATCACACGGATTTCAATGGGATCTCAGGATTCAGACAATAATATTTAAATTTGAGTTTTCCCATCGTATAGCTGAAATTTCCGCTGTGGTCGGGATTTTGAGGGATCTTTTGAGTTCGTAATTCATTCTTTTATATATTGATATCATTATTCAATTGCCTTTACATGTTGGTATGTGGTACATATCGGGTGACTCCCAGAAAGATGATGAAACCCTTGAATACTGTCATAAATTAACATCCATTTGTGTGTCTAACTACATGTACCAAAATTAGAAAACAGAGGTTGTTAAAGAAGTAGTAGCGTCATTTAAAAGATATTCAGAAAATAACATATTTCGATACAAGTTATTTAATAGTTGAGATCAACTATGATGAACGTTTTTCTGTGACCTCATTTTTATCTCGCCTTACGAAGTAAAGGGGAGATATTGTGAGAGGGGGAAAGAGGATGTCGTCGTCGGTGTCGGTGTCCCCTGCCTGGAAATGAATGGGTTTTTGGTTTAGCAAGTTAAAAAAAAATCTAGAATAATTAGAAAAAATATAAAAAAAATATAAAAAATATGGGGGGTGGGTATGCCACCTGGGGGTACTACCCCTGGGGTACTCTAATGTTAAAATCCCTATGAATGAGTTTTGCGTTTAGCTGAAGTGCACATGTACATCTGTACTTGGAAAGTTTCTTGCAGTTGTCAGCTGTCATTGGATGATTATGAAACTTGGTATACATGTTTCTTATGATAAGAGGATGTACCTGTGCTATTTTTGAGAAGAAATATTAATTTTTCTCAAAATTATGGCAAATGAAGAGTTTTCTGTTTAGGTAAATTGTACATGTAGGCCTCTACATGTATACATATACATCTACATGGTAACTTTGCTCCAGTTGTCAGCTGTCATTGGATGATTATGAAACTTGGTACACATGTTTCTTATGATTAGAGGATGTACCTGTGCTATTTTTGACAAGAAATATTAATTTTTCTCCAAATTATGGTAAATGAAGAGTTTTCTGTTTAGGTAAATTGTACATATACATGTCCATGGTAAGTTTGCTCCAGTTGTCAGCTGTCATTGGATGATTATGAAACTTGGTACACATGTTTCTTATGATAAGAGGATGTACCTGTGCTATTTTTGAGAAGAAATATTAATTTTTCTCAAAATTATGGCAAATGAAGAGTTTTCTGTTTAGGTAAATTGTACATACAGGCCTCTACATGTATACATATACATCTACATGGTAACTTTGCTCCAGTTGTCAGCTGTCATTGGATGATTATGAAACTTGGTACACATGTTTCTTATGATTAGAGGATGTACCTGTGCTATTTTTGACAAGAAATATTAATTTTTCTCCAAATTATGGCAAATGAAGAGTTTTCTGTTTAGGTAAATTGTATATGTAGGCCTCTACATGTATACATATACATGTACATGATAAGTTTGCTGCAGTTCTCAGCTCTCATTGGATGATTACGAAACTTGGTACAAATGTTTCTTATGATTGGAGGATTTATTTGTGCTATTTTTGAGATGAAATATTAATTTTTCTCCAAATTATGGCAACTGATTGAGTTTTGCGTTTAGCCGAAGTGCACATGTACATCTGTACACCACAGTTTGCTGCAGTTGTCAGCTGTCATTGAATGATTATGAAACTTGGTACACATGTTTCTTATGATTAAAAGATGTACCTGTGATACCATCCATACCATCACTACCATCCATACCATCACTACCATTCCTACCATCACTACCATCCATACCATCACTACCATCCATACCATCACTACCATCCATACCATCCATACCATCACTACCATCCATACCATCATCACTACCATCCATACCATCACTACCATCCATACCATCACTACCATCCATACCATCCTACCATCACTACCTATCCATACCATCACTACCATCCATACCATCCATACCATCACTACCATCCATCCATACCATCACTACCATCCATACCATCGCTACCATTCCTACCATCACTACCATCCATACCATCACTACCATCCATGCCATCACTACCATCCATACCATCATTACCATTCCTACCATCCATACCATCACTACCATTCCTACCATCACTACCATCCATACCATCACTACCATCCATACCATCACTACCATCCATACCATTCCTACCATCCATACCATCACTACCATCCATACCATCACTACTATCCATACCATCCATACCATCACTACCATCCACACCATCACTACCATTCATACCATTCCTACCATCCATACCATCACTACCATTCATACCATTCTTACCATCCATACCATCACTACCATCCATACCATTCCTACCATCCATACCATCACTACCATCCATACCATGACTACCATTCCTACCATCCATACCA